>RDPX01000031.1:302743-340455 GCA_003991215.1 Morbakka virulenta
AAACTTAAGTTTACCCACATTTGTATCGTTTATAATATGACAATTGCCTGAACATTTAATGTACCATAATTACCATACATGACCTGTGTATGCCAAAGCCAGCTATCTTCTGACAGTGTCATTTGTCCTCAGTTTTAAATTATAATAATAAAGCAAAACCAGAACAAATATCTTATCAATTAAGCAAATTTTTTCTTGATGATTCTCATTAAAACGGAAATATTGAAATGTTATAAATAAGTGTAAATGCTTTTTGATTTATTTATTCAGCTCTGTCAAGTGTCACTACTTTTACAGTATTAACCTGATTACCAAAATTGAGTTGCCATTCCACTCCACATTGTTGTTAAGTGAATCATACAAATAGATTGCCTTAAAATTGACATTACTATTATGCCATATGGCTTCTTCTGTATGACTGTGCTAGAATCAACAAAAGCCCTCGTAATTTGATGTCAGGTGTCCAGGTTTCCTCGATTTTTTGGTTTTAACGTCATTTCCCCCTAGTACTGGGGCTCAGACGGTGCCCTTCACAGAGACTTGGATTTGGCAGTGAGGAATTTCTTGGCCGGATGCCCTTCCTTCCTTTCAGGTTTCCTCGATGATGACCACCATGTTCATTGTTTAACCCGATAGACCTATGAAGAAGAGGTACATGGCCATACACTCATACAACTGAAGTACCTACTTTTAAATGTTACTGCGCCGTAATCAGATGTGATCAACTCTCCTTCCTCTGGTGTTATCAAAGGGGTACTTGCGGTGGCAATATCCTCGCTTGCTGATTTCATTGTGTAATATCTATAAAGTTTAATTGCCTATTGACAGCGATAATAAGGGAAAAATAAAGAGCAAATGAAGAATACAAGTTAACGTAACTCGGGGCCAAAGTACTTCTCTTCCTCCAGAATCACAACCCACAGAGAACAGACCCAAGTGTAATAATTATATTAAAAGTAATTGTGCAGTGTGCACACGAAAAATAACGCGATCAACATCAAGTCGAGGTAAACAAAAACGAAATTCCATGAATTCTGGTATCTGGGCATGCTCATGTTTTCTTCCATTGCGTCATCTATTGTTTTCTGATGTGAAGTGCTGCTTCATGAATCTGCGTAATAATTCCTCTTCTCTCTTCTTTACTTTAAAGAAATTCGTTGAAACACTTTGAAGACATACGAAGCCAAGTTAGTCTTGTTAAACCAGCCTGGGTCGCTGACGATGGTTTACCTGTGGAAGGAAGATAATGCATGTGCATAGAGGTTCAGCAAGAAAGCTGGTATTGGGTGTTGCTTCAATATCCAGGATTTTATTCTCCCTTTGACGCCTGGTCGTCTGGGCTTCTCCTTCTTTATAAGAAGTTGCATGCACACAAGTCAGTACTGTGTAACTACCACCTCTCCCGTGGTGACTCTTCCGTCAACTACTCTCTTGATATCCTTCCTTCACACTACCAAGAGTCAATTTGAAAAGTGTGGTTGCCATCATATGTTATTTTGTGTTTTTCTTTCTTTGCGAAATAGGAGCTAACTAGTGAGAGCTCAAGGGTCTCACAACACTCCATCAGGCTCTCTCCATCCTCTATCTACGTTTAAATCATATTCCTCCATGGAGATTTTTAAACCCCAGAACCCTCTCTCCAACATTTCCATTCATGTCTTCTCTAACTACCACTAGCTTTTCCCGTTTGACTGACAGTAACAATTCCTAAAATTCGTGGTAGAACAGAACTCTTCCTCTTCTTCTATATGTGGCGCGTTACTTCCTGGTAGTGAAATAATGTTGCACACTTAACCACCCAATATTATTTCGTGTTTAATTACCCTGACATTTAACCCAGTACAAGTATCACTCCTCCGTTTTCAGCTTTTCTCATCCACCATAACATATCTTATAGTAATCACTAAGTCCTTCTGCACTGTTTCCTGTCCACTTTGTTTCTTGTACACATGGAATACCTTCTCCTTTTCAGGGTCTCCCTTTCCTTTTTTTTCAGTCATCGATCCCACATTTTAGCTTCAGATCTTCAATCTAACCTCGTCCTTTGGCTTGGTACTGAGATAACCTACAATATCACCTTTGCCATTACGATGGGTGAACAGTGTTGAGCTTCGCCCTAGTATTTTAGCAGATCCATCGGTGACAAACGAAAGAAGCACATCAGGCTTCGGTTTGTGTGATCGATATGTGACGGTACAGATGTTGTTACGCCTGATGGAAGATTTCGTTTAGTTCTTCGGTCCACACTGTGTTGTCTTGATACAGCTTACTTGCGATGAGGGTCTCCAATGATTAAAGAAAGGACTAATAGTTAGTAATGACCCTTGCAAGAAATAGCTAAGCTCAAAAAAATAACAAATTATTTTGGAATCTCCACAAAAATTGGTCGAATGCACCTTGATAGCGTTTTGATCCTATGTGGAGAAGCAGAGCGCTTGCGCTTAAGTTTGGAATGCATATTTTTCCTACAACCGATCTGATGATGGTTGGTTATGGCAAATGTCAATAAAACAACAGTTTTGTTTTCTTGGCTCCATGACAACCTCCGTTTTGACAACTTCGGCTGGCATATCAAGCTCAGGATATTCTCCTGATTAGATTGTTGCATTTGAGGATCGTAGCAAGTGAGCACCATTATGATGATTGCGCCAAAGGTACGTCGTGCCATTACTGAAACTGATTTCTGACACCCACCTCCCCCGGAAAAGCATCCTGGCATTGTTACACTTAATTGCCATACCTATGAGGACTCAACGTCAGTGTTTTAGCTAGGAAGAGCTTAAGGTACAACCTTGTTGTTACAAGTCAATTTCTATTTGGATTACCCTTTTATTGCTAAGGAGAGCTTACAGCTTGGAGAGCCATTTGAGTCTAATGGTGATGTGTGCGCCAAATCAGAATCAAGGGAAGTAATAAACAGGGATTTTGCGAGAAACGTTCGGTCACACGTTGGTATGTATAGACAGTTACTAAGGTACTGTGTTGGTGTTCTGCTTGTGCAATGATGCAGTGGCCACGAAGGGTTGCTTTTACGTGTTGGTTTCTTTTATGTGTATTGACTGCAGACAGGTAGATGTTGAAAAGCACAGTTTCGCAAAATTTTTGTTTCTTTGGTTTTTTGGAGTGTTTCTTATAAATTATTCAAGGCTTGTAAGATTTAAGGTTTTATGTCAGGTCCAGTTGCTATCGGCTCTTCGGCTTGCAGGTTTCAAAATGGATACTTCTTGGGGTGTTTTTGTAGGTCAGAATCGGTAATATGATCAGAGAAAGGGTGAAAAAGTTTGCAAGGCCCTGACATTTTAATGGAAACAGATGATGGGTCTGATGCATTGAATAATTACTTTGAAAGTTAATTGTTTGTCTTTGTTTTTATGCATTTGTCTTATTAGTTTTTGGAGATATATATTAATTTTTAATTTTTAGGGCAGCAGCAGTGAGGCACAGGGTACAAGATATACATTAATAACCGCAGTTTTTTACTTGTTGACGTGTGAAACCTGTATACTAATTACTATTTTATTTGCTGTTGTTATTATTAATTACATATTCAAGGAGGATATGAAATTTTCCCCTTTAATTAACTTGAAAGACTACACCAAGGACCTATATGTCCAAAGCAATACTTCTTCTTTATCCATTAAAATAGATATGATATTTTTGAGAATTCGAACAATTTCCAAAAGGGCAGCTTTTTTACTACTTCTGATCTCGTCGAACAATCCAGCTTCTTGCCATGTTTGTCATTTCTTTCTACACTACTTCAAACGTTATTCTCATAACCGGTATTTTAATGACTTTTCTCGTGTTCTAATTTCCCTATTTCATCCTTTATCATTTGGCATTTTCAATTTTTTTTCTAGCTCTTTCTCCTTTATCCTCTTACTTACCTTCTGCAATCAGGTCAGCCAATGTAAACTACCAGTTACTGAGAGGTTTGAAATTGCATTTTACTAATTGAAAAATATAAAGATGAGGTAAGGAATTATTATTATTTATATAAGTTGCCACCGTCTTTTGATATTAAATGACTGGAATATTTGGTAAACATCATGTTGCAATCCATACTCTAAGACATTCAGTGTGTACCTTTTAATTATCCCAGTTCCTTAAAAGCATCCCTTTTGTAGGCTTTCAAAGCAGAATTCAGGGCTTACAATTTTACAAGCCCTTCAAAATCGTCCCCAACGCTTCAATTATTACAAACATTAGCTTTGTCTCCCTACACCTTCAAAATCTCTTTAATTTCCATTTCATAATTTGATAGTGGGTCTTCCTCTCCCAATTTCTTTTTTAATCATTCGCTTGTCAAAATGGCATGAACATCGATAACATTGCAAGTTCATGTTTCTTTCTCCAGAGCAACCATATGTAGCATTGAGGGATTCAGAACCTTAGCTGCTCTTATTATTGATGATAATTGATGTAAATTGAAACAGCACATGACCTTGCAGGTGGGGCTTGTTTAGGTTTCTCAGTTTAGGTGACCCATTTTGATGATGATGATGATTGTTATTATTATTATTATTATTATTACTTCTATTGTCATTATTATTTCATACCTCTGCTTTAGGCATAAGCATTTCTTATAGCCGAAATTAATCCCAAGGGAGAGAGTCAAAACGTTTGATCAAGGGTCGCTTGGGGTCATTATCTTTAGTACTTAAGTACTTTTCTCAACATTCTGGCTGTCTCTAACAATGTTGTAAAAGTACTGTATTCACTGTGATATAAAGTTTTTCTAGCCATTCGTCCAGTTTCCACGTTATACTTCCCAGTGGACCCATAATCACAGGTACAACTATCACAGTTTCCATGTTACACATTTTCTTGTTTTCCCTTTTCAAATATTGATATTCCTCCATTTTCTCTGTTTCCTTGTCACTAGTCCTACTAGCACCTGGCATGGTCAATGCTGATATATTATCTTTCACCTTTATTGACAAAAACAATTTCCAATCTCTTTCCCTCAATTAAATGATCACACTGAATATTCATGTCCCATATTATTTTTCCGTCGTTAGTTTCAGCTACAATGTAAGGGGAATGCTCACATCATTTTTATGTTTTTTAGATGGTATTTTTTGCATAAATGTCAATGCACAGCCCTCGCAACGTCGTCGTGTCTTCGTTTATATTCTTTTTGTGCAATCTTCTTCCTATCGCTGACAATGAGAAGTACAGTTTCGCTCACTTCTTTACACATCCTACAAGGTAGTAACCCTGCTGAATTTTCAATATGGTGTTTAATAGAGTTTGTTCGAAGAGCTTGTTCTTGTGCTGCACACAAAAGTCACTCTTTCTGTATCTTTAGATTAGCTTTTTTCAGCTATTTTCATGTCTCTTTTGTATCTGTTGATTCCCATATTTCTTTAACAAACTGACCAAAAATTCTTTTTTCCTTCCATATTTATCCTTTTTCATTTATCCACCTCCTTTTGAACTCATCCTTACTGACAACATCTTGAATTTCCGTCATTTTACCAAGTCTAACACCTCAAATCAATGACCCAACGGCACTCCTGACATACCACCCTCAAAATTTTCTTCACTCAAAACGCAACCCTCGCAGCTAATCATTCTAAGCCCTCCTTTCTTTCTTGTAAAATATAACCTGCCTGTATCACTCTTAGGATGAAATGGCCCATGGATTGCCATAATCTTCCTCGATCTCTTGTGCATGTTCTTTAATTTACCAGTCGTCCATTTAAAAGACACCTTCTCCATACCTCAAGACTGATACAGCCCATGCTTTAATTGCCAATATCCTATCCCTACCATTCAATCTCCATTTCAAAACCAACTTTAATCTTCTTTTGTATTCGTTTGCAAACCTGTCATCCATTTTTACAGTTGCCAGGTTTTTGTATCCACTCTGATCGATTTCTTTTATCATTTGCCCACTTGGAAGTGCAATATCACTTTGCTTCACAACTTTCCCACTCTTCAATACCAAAACTTCACACTTGTTTTATCCGAAATGCATCCCATTTTCCTCGCTGAAGAAATGTATAATTTGTGTTAGGGAATCTGTTTGGTCTTGATTCTTAACAAACAATTTGAGATCGTCCATGAATAATAAATGATTAATTGTGAATTCCTTGTTACGTTATTTGTAAGAAGATGCTACTTTCCTCAAGATCAATGTCAATGGAACCATACATAACACAAACGCTAATGGAGATAGACTGTCCTACCAGAAAATTCCTCCCAAGCTTTTACCAGAAGATGTCAATTCTAGCTTCCATGATAGCATGCCATCACTCATGAATTTCTGACATTCTCTGCTATCCCTATTCTTATTTAGTATTGAAATGGGTTTGGCAATATCTTAACTGTTCCTAATTATGTTGTCTTTTATATTAGTGATGTATATGATGCAACATCTAGGGTTTTTTTAACCGGTCTTACAGTTTCCTCTTTGTACTTCTTAGGGCACCCACAATCATAGGTACAACTATCACACTTTGCATAATTCAAATCCTTTGGATATGAATTATGAAATTAAACCTTTATATTTTTCCACTTTCTCTTCTTCTTTGTCACTAGTCCTGTTATCGCCTTGTACAGCAATGATAGTTATAATACATTTTCTTTAACGCTTATTCACGAAAACTATCTCAAGTCTACTTGCCTCACTTAAATTCCCCCATAAAATATTCACATCCAACAGTCGCTTAAAGTCGCCAATCTCCACTACGACCTTAGAGAATTCCTCGTATTTTTTGTATATGTGCCAATGCAGCCTACCAGCGTTCCCATGTTTTCGTTTATATTGTTTCTAGTTGGATTTTTTTTTCTCTCACTGGCAATTTGATATAGAGTTTTTCCTTCCCCTTTAAACATCCTACAAAATTGTGACTGCTGATTCACCAAAATGGTGTTAAACATGGTTTGTTCGGAAAGCTTTTTCTTACGATGAGCACATAAGTGACTCGGTGTTTTTAGCTCAGCTTTTCTTTAGCCATTTTATTGTCTCCTTAGCTTCTGTTGGTCCTGGTGTCACTCGAACAAACTGATTTTGTACTCTTTTTTCCTTCCATCTTTGTTTTTTTTCATTCATCTATATCCTGTAAAACTCTTCTTTACTGATACTTCATTGTCTATCACTTCAACAAGCCTAACATCTCGAATTAATGACTAGACATAATGCCTTAGATACCAGCCTAAAATGATGATGATGATAATAATAATTATAATAATAATAATAATTTTTATTATTATTATTATTATTATTATTATTATTATGTTTTATTATTATATTTTCATTTTGCTATGTTTATATACAAGCTGTTCCAAGTCACTACCAAGGGGCCTCCGGCAACAGCAAGATAGAAGTTTTTCATTATTAATAGAGAAGATACTATTTTTCGAGAGTAATTGACATTGGTAAGTAGCATTACCTTTAAAATATTGCATGTGTAAAGTTCTTACACAGGTTTTTAAAAATATTTTTTATGAATGTGGAGAATATTACTAACAGGAGTATTTGAGCTATATCTATAATAAATTAAATGGATGTTTTTTTTGTGAAGTATGTGATGTCCCCAGGAAAGTCATTTTTGGATTTTAGTTAGATATAGATTACCAAAGATTCGGTTGACATTTTGTTCAACATTCTTGGATATCATACCAAGTGCTCCAGCAATGACAGAAAATGTGGTGGTTTTCAAGTGCCACATTTTTTGTAATTTCAGTCTCAAGATCCTTACATTTATTTAGAGGTATTATTATCTGATGGTGTTGCCATATTAATTGGAACAAAAGTTTTTTTCAGAGCAGATTTTGATGACAATATCTGGTCTGTTTACATGTATCGTTCGGTCTGTCTGTGAGATCAAGTCTCAGAGAAGAGTATTGTTTTTTATTTATTACAACTTTTGCTTGTTTATGTTTCCACCAATTATTTGCATGGGGAAGTTTGAATTTTTTAGACACCATTCAGTGTGCATATGACCAACCCTATTATGTCAATTGTTATACTCACTTGGTGCTAAAAAGAGGTCTTTATAATCTAGATGATCGATGATTTCCTCATGTTGATGACAGATTCGACACGATAGACTCTCTCCACTTGTTAAATTCGTTTGCCTGACAGCTACGGATTGGAGGACATTGGTTTGGTACTACAGTGAAGAATCCCTCAGTTTCACCATTGAGAAACTAATTAAAGGTGAGTCGAAAATTTATTTACATCCTTATTATTAACTACAGTGGAATATTTACATGGAAGGCATTTTCTGTTATTGTTCTGTTAGATGTCTAGAACCGGCAGACTTTGCAAGATTCTTTACCTTATTTGTCTTTAAAGTTGGATTTTCCTTTACAGATTCAGTTGACAGACTATCAATGGAAAAAATATTCAAACTTATCTTAAATTAAGAAACATCTTTTGTAACAGAATATAGTTTTTCTTTTGCTCCTGTTTGAGGACTGAGATAAGCCCATAACCTTTGGTGTTTTAAAAATACATTTGAGTCTAATAGTTGATGTGATGAGTGACAGCTCAATTTGTACTGTACCCCGACCTCCTTTCCTGGGTAGATACAAGCGATCAACACCCTCTTCGGGGCGATGCATTCTATACATAGTTAAAAGTTTTCAGATTTTGACAGGACGTTCTTTTGATTTCTGCTATTGACCAGTTGATAATATTAAAGCTTTATGTGACTATTGGTATGACAAAGGGATTTGTTGCATATATTCTATTCTCTGCATTAAGTTTACTTTTGAAGACAGCGCTGACCCTTCTATAGCATTCTTTTCGTACCTTAGTAAGAATGGATGTTAAGATTAAATACATAATTGTTAGAAACGTAATGGGTCTGTATTTGGGGGAATTTTTTTATTCGTCACATTTTGGCTGCAGGTAAGGTACACCATTTACAAGCCAAGATGAGATATGTTGTCGATAAAGAAAAACATGGTTATAAAGAAAAATGAGAGTAAGACGAAAAGAAGGAAGTGTATTAATCCAGAAGTTTGAAACTTTATCCTTCTCAGGGACTTTTCATTTGCTGGAATTAAGCAGGGTGAGTTGTAAGTCCTAAAAAGAAACTTCTTTTCATTCGTGCTCTGTATGTCTTTTACAGCTTCAGATCCTATTTCTATCTATATAAAATAGAAGTTATGGGCATTTAGGTCCGGTCTGATTTTTTTCCAGAACTGCTGGATTTCTTGTTGGATGGGAGACCTAGTTACCTGAATGGTTGTTTTGCCTATAGAGCAATAGTATTTTTTGAGGTTGTTTCAAGACATGTTATTTTCCTTGTGGAAGCGACTCCTTTTATCATAGCGTCTGATGAATATGAATAATTTGCTTTTTTGCCCTATCAGTTCATCAAGATCATGTACTGCAGTGCTGCGGTATTTATTTTTAACTTTCTGGCCTCTAAATGTTATCTTAATTTTTCATTTATTTTAGCTTGTAACACGAAATGCCACAAACTGAGCTGGTACCAAAGAGAAAGCTCATCAGAACACTTCCCATGATAATACCTACAGAAAAGACTAAATCAAGCCAGATTCGTCGATGAAACAAAGGTTTAAGAGTAACAACAAGATTTGGACCTATCACCTCTAACACGATCAAGATCATCATGATAAAATGACCGAGCCCCTATCTAGTATGGCAACAGAACCCTATGCAAGAGCGGAAGGTAGATTTATAGGGATACAAGATTCCCTTAGGTATAAGGTAATCTGTAGCACGATACAAAGAACCAACCTTTTAAGAAACAGACTTGCCAATAGTTTGAATATAAGAACCTGGATTTGGAGAAAATGACAATTCAACCATCCTTTTTTATAAACATTCATCAAGAAGAAGAAGCAACCTCACAAACGTTTGCATCGGAATGATATTCCATGGATATTATGGGGAGATAACGGCTTAGCTTTCCATTGAATGACATTAGTTGCGTTTTGACCGCACTGAAAGAAACCAGCCATTCACCTTCTCATTCTCTGACACCCTGAATGTCAAAAATCAAGGCTTTCGCAAGTTTGAGTTGTTTCTGCTGAGTTGCCATGTGATCAGTGCCAGAATACAAGGCAGTGTCATCAGGATACTTACTTACTCTCATAGCGCCTCCTGACGTATTGCGGCTCTTTGAAACTAGGTTGTTTTCACTCTCAATTAAAGCATTTGTGTCAATAGTGCCTTTAAACGACTTACTATATTCCATGAAGACCATCAAGACTTTCGATGAGCTGCCGCATGATGTCATTTCTTGTAGGATGTGGAAATTAAATGAAGATACCAAACGTGCTCAACCTCTCTAAAACGAAAAAAACAAGAAGAGGAATAATCAGGTACATAATAGGTCGACAAATGAAGTGTGTACTGGATAGTGCTTTAGAAATGTGTTTAAACTTGTTTTTTCTCTTATCATGACTGAGCAATAGTCAGCATAAGTTTAGGATATATAAGATAGAAATTTTTTAATTTTTACACAAACCGATTTTTAAAACGCAACATTCCAAATCTCTTCCGCTCACAGTCATAAAAGCCTAAATAAATCTACCAAGTTTGGAACAAAAAAATTCATGATTCATCTTAAGAGTTCCTTCGTCACTAAGCAACAGTGGCCATTCAAACCAAATGTGAATACTAGAAACCACGATATCGCTATTAAATCCTTTTTGTCTATTCCTTCTATTTGTTATATTGTGTTCGAAGTAGTTTTCTTTCTTAAGTAACTTAAGTGACGTTATGTTCTTGCTAATGAATTGGTACGTTCTCCTTTATAAAAATAAAAATTCGGCTGTTATCTTACTAAAAATGGTATAATGACACCATATTTTCCATTTGTATACACTTTTATGTGCTCCCACCGCAAAAAATTTCCACCAGTCCTTAAAACTTCTAACAAACTCTGAAAATAGACGGAGCCTAAAAATTTGTGGTGATTACCTGACGATGCCGCAGTGATAACCGAGCTAATAAACAAAACAAATCCCTTTTGTTATTTTTGTCACAAAATAACAAAATGATTTTTTTAAAGATTTTTTATTGAAAGCAAGAATTTTCCCCAAAATACTGTAACATTTTTTCACAGTTATTTTATGATTCAATCCATTCGTTTTGTTGAATGGTTGGGTTTTGATGTACTAAGCTGAGCATTCTTACTTTTATCAATGTTCGCACACCACAAGATATTTTTACTTAATAACTGGATCTTTACCCTTAAATTAACTTATTTCACATATAGTGTTAATAATATTACTTGTTATATCTCTTTAAAATATACATAAAACAAGACAAAGTTGTTTTCCGATAAAACAGGTCAACATAATGTCATGATCCAAATGTTTCTGGACAATGGACACGTCTCTGACTCAGGTTTTTCTGCTGAATATGACAATGATATTTATATCTCCATATCACGATACAACGTTGGTGAGTGGAAGACACTAATTTCCTGAAAAATATACAAAATGGCCATTTCCGAGCATTTTGTAGGAAAGGACAATGTGTTAATGAGAAATGAATTCAGGAAAAATAAGAGAAATTTAGCTTTGAACTATATACTTACTCATGAAATGTCTACAATATTGTTGATGCTGTGAAAAAGTAAGAGGTCATGTGAAAAATCGATTTAACTCAAAGGAGAAATCTGCGCTTTCTGGAACTTATGCATTTTTTATTGGCTTGTCCCTTTTAGACCCCAGTAGTAGTCTGCCATCATATTTATGTCAAAACGACTCTGGCACCTTCTTGAATACTTTTGATATCTTGATGAAAGTATTTTCCTTGCTGATCATTGACGTCATCAAAATTTTCTGATCACTGGTCCAAGTGACTGAACGAAAAATAAACATATCTGCTCATATAACAGGCAAGATTGTGAAATTATTTCAATATGGCTTTAAGTGCTCTTCTTATTTCTTGCTTTCCTGTTCTCAAGGAAATGTTGTGGAACATCAAAAGTAGACCACGAGTCTTTCTTAACTGTCCCCAAAACTGGTATCCCATAAAAATTTCCCAAGACACTGACAGATGATCGAAACCCATTGTTGTCTATTGCATTTACAAACCGGTTCCACCGTTCATTGTTTTAACTAGCTGCTAATCTATAACATATTTGTCTCCAGTCTCCAGCAGAGTACATTTTTTTGCCAATGCCCTCTAACCAGTGTTTCTTTCTGGTACAACTGTCCCATAAGCAAAGAAAAAATAAAAACTATGTGTACGCACTTCTTTGACAAAGCAAAAACTCAACCCACAAATGACCCACTGATAATCTCATTTTATTAAATACTGAGTACTTTTTCGACATCTTTTGCATAAACGGAGTGTATTATTAATACGGAAGCAAACAGGTTCCCATTGTGCAGCAGAACTCATATCTAGCTTTGTTTCAACGTGTTAATTAACGGCTTCCAATGAAAAGGGGCCGTACTCATCAATACACAATGCTTACAAAGGTATGTTTACATCATTGCTGAACAAATGCATCCTTCGTACGAAATAACTCTGAAATCTCTTACTCTATCACGAAAAAACGTCACTTTTGATTCAGAATAAAGGATTTTTCTATAGTAGCCTGGATGCAAGCAGCTTCGAGGGGATTTTGTGCCAATCATTCACGAATGAAATCGTTTAACTCTTCCTTACCGAAGCATGCTGGCAACTTTAATGATCCGGTTTCGTTTACAACAGTCCGAAGTACACCCAACAACATCTCATGACAATTTATCTGCTGAAAAAGTATTTGCATCAAAGGGTGTCAGATCTAGAAATGTCTGTCACATTCAATGGAGCAAGTAGTGGCTGCTTCAAGCAATATTTAACAGGTAATCAAACAAAACTGGGCACTGGTAGATCACCAGCTTTATACGGCCAACAGTTACCGAGATACAGAAATCAGCAATTTTTGAAACTTTTAGCCAAAATATCAGCCATTGGTAGAGTCGGTAAAATTTGCCTCCGAACAGTAATGTAATATATCCATTGGCATGCAAAATTTTATTCTGGTCTGAACAAATCCAGAATCAAAATGTTAAGCCGCGCCACTATATGGCGCTGACAATGTGAAATGTGAATAATTCAACCTGTTCTTGTTCTTTGCATTCAAGCCTTTCATTCTAGTGAAAAAACCCTGTCTGTTGCATGATGGGTGGGTTCTCTCCATGTCATTGAGATACCAAAGCCTATTGATCTCTTTCCCGATATCCACTTTGTGTGACAAATAGATTCTGTGTGGTTACCATGCCTTGATCACTAATTCGGGCATTGAAATAAGCCACAAAGACTTTGCACGAAATTAGCTGTTGTTCACTGTTGTCCCTTCAAAGTAAACATGCCAAAAACACAGCAAAAACTTCCTGGGCAGATTTTGGCTCCTCTGAAGCTAGTTACGTTCAACAAATCAAGAAGAGACTATTTTGATTTGAATGAAGTATTATATGAAAAATAAAAATGTTTTTTCTCATTGGAATACACCACAAGTAAAAAATTTTCTTCACACAAAAGTGAATAGGATACATTCATCCCTTTTGCCTAAAATTAATATTTTCAAAAACGGCATGGCATCATTTGTTGCAACAATTGCCACATTGTGGTGATGTGTTAATTATTCAGCACTTGAAACATTTGTGAATGCCAGGAAATCATACGTTTTACCGGTGTAATTTCAGTGTGCAACCCCAAAAATAAAAATAACTAGTTAAAATTGTATCAATAAATTCATAAAAAGCTACTGAAGTAAGTAAAGATCCAAAATGCATTGTGGTTGAAGTAACGCCAGCTCGAAGTATGGTGTTTATTTTATTTAAAAATTCACTGTAAGGGTTATAACTAGACAAATTTCCTATGTACTATCACAATCATCACCAGTTGCATGGTATAAGGTATATAGGTGGCATTTTTCTCTGTTTTCTGTACCACGTAGACTATAAGAATAAGTGAGAGTCTGCTGTATAAAAGTAATTTTTTAAAGGTAATCGAGGAAAAATCTTTTGAAAAAGGGGGCATACAACAATAAGTTGTCTAACTTATTGTTGTATGTCATCAAGCCAGAGAACGAGACTTACTTTGATTACACCTAGGAAATTTCAAAATTACTGCTTTAAGAAAAGGAGAAGAAGCAGTGAGTTCCGACGTAAACAAAGCAATGGGAGCCCAAAGGGCAGATACAGAGCATAAAGACTTCGCCTGTCATTGACTCAACAATGTAAGAAAAAATGGAAGAACACGCCTTCAAATGAAAGGGGAACTTTCGGGAAACTCGCTTGGGCGTTAGTGCAGGCACAAAACCAAGGTCAACAAAGCACTTTATATCACATTCTACATGGATATAACACTGACTAACACAAGATTGACATTTTCATGACCTCATTACCTTGGGACGTTTCTGCCATAATAAGATGCAAAGCAACTCCAATGAAAAGAACTACAACCGTGCACTGAACAATAACATCTCATCAAAATTATAAATTTAATCATTTAAACACTTAAATTCGTTATAAAAGTTTCTTTTTTCACCTATCTGCTTGCTCCTTGTGGAAAAACTCTTTAAGCCCACAAAATAATATTGTACATACGGTGATGTAAGGTATGTTCCTTTGATCAATACAAAAAGTTCTTTGTGCACACAAACCCGGTTTAAAAAACTCTTTTTAGGGATTCGTAACATTACAAGAAATATCAGTATCTAAAATACCCAACTATTTTCCAACGCTGTGCAACGCTTCACCAAATTTTATCAAATCATCACCCTTAGTCTAGCACTAGCGCATGGCAGTGTGGTAGAAAGAATGCACGTGACATAGCTAAAGTTTTTCACAGACCGATTGACAAGAGTTGCTTTTTGCTTTGTAATACAAGTCAAAATTTGTTTCCCATCGCTTGATATATCAAATGCGACTTTAGTAACACGTGTTAATCAACTTTATTGGATTTAATTTCTTTATATATTATGGAAATAATTTATCAGACAGTTTTCACTATTTAAATCAAGTGAAAAACATGGATTTCGATCCAATCAACATACCTTTACTTTATTTATCCTAAATTGAAATACAGGAGTTAACGTCTTTGAATGACTTTGCAAGTGAAAAACTGACAAAGATTAAAATACCTACTCTTTTAATAAGTGGCCTGTTGGACGTTCACATACCCATAAATATCTCTTAATCATCTGGCCAATAAACTAAGCACTTAAGACCATAAAACACTAACTTGTATGTGTGAGAAAAAACTACAGTGAATTAAAGAACTGAATTTGAAAAATAATGTCAAGGATCAAACAAAATGAAAGTGAAAGCTATAAAATTTGGCCCTTCCCTGACCAAAGAAAAATGGCAAACCACAAAAAAACCCCAAAGACAGCCCCAGCCAAAAAAATTCCAAAAACAAGAAGAAATTTGTTAAAAAGCCTAACATTAAACATCAAACAAGGAAGATATTTCTCAGGTTCGTAGCTTTTAACGTGTATTCTACATAGTTGTTGACAATGGTTTAACTTAACTTATGTGGTTCAAAGGAAAAGATAATAGGAATCTGTACTTTTGCCTGAAGCATTCATCACGTTTAGTAAAATGATGCTAAAAGAAACTGAATGCTATAAGGCCATTTTCGCCACAGAAAAATGCCCTCACAGCACGTCAGGTAAAAAATGCTACAAGAATTGCTGGATATGTGTAGTTGTCTAAACTTATACAAAGAAAATCATTACACATTTCACAAAGACCGAATAGCTGTCAGTTTCGTATTGTTAAGACAAAAATCAAACATAAAAAATTCACGGTACTGGATGCCTGTCAAATAAAAATATGAAAAGATATAATCAAATCAGGCAAAAAAGATACGGCCATAAGTTATCAAAAATTAAGAAAAGCGTTTCCAGATCGCAGGGTATCTACGGATAGCCATCACTCCATTGGGGTGATGCCGGTCCCAAGCCCGGAAAAATGGGGAGAGAGAGTGAGAGAGAGAGAGAGAGAGAGAAAGAGAGAGAGAGAGAGAGAGAGAGAGAGAGAGAGAGAGAGAGAGAGGCAAACACACAGAGTTAGATGTACAGAATTCTCTTTTTGAAGTCGTTTTGGCTGAAAGCTCTGAGAACACAGACCAAAATGACACAAATGTCATTAGTTTTTAGTTTTCATTGTTAAAAATTGCAAAAACCATATTCCTATGTTGGATAATTAAATCCTTAAAGTATTCATTTACATTTCATTTGACATTAAGCCGATTTTAGAAAACGGAATTTGGCTACCAATAAAACTGAGTTGCGTGCCAGTATGTGTAACCAAAATAATGCTACGTTTCTAGAAGTACCTAAATCTATGCTCCACAAGGTCAATGAAAAAAATGAAAAAAAAACCACAAAGTACATTCCAGTCCACACTCCAGAAAGTTCTGTCGTGAAATTAGTTACATGATTTTCTGAGTAAAATAACCTGGAACAATCCGCAAGTGTCTAATTGCTTATCATTTACAAATAAAGACAGGCACATTTAATTGGCAAAAACGCCAGCATATGCTCGGAACCTAATATTAATTGAAGTGTATGACATTAAATGAAAGTGTTTACATATCACACTACCAGTCAATAATAGAGCGAAGGAAACTTTTTTTCAGTCTCCAATTTTATTTCACATAAAACAACAGCAAATGTGCAAAGCCACAGACTTTGAAAAATTAAGTGTAGTTGAAAATGTAATTATTACAAATCAACCCAATTGATAATGAGCTTCAGAAATTGTCTATGTGTAAATACGTACCATGCTTTACAGTGAATTTGCAAAGAAAACATGTTACTATGTACATTAAGTATCAAGTCGTAAAGGAGAAATAAGACTAAAAAAACAGTTTCTGATAATCAATGAACGAAAGAAAACAATTCAAATAAAGATATAAAACTAAGGTGTTTGAAATACCCTCAGTTATCGTTTGTCCTTCAGCAAGTCAGCAAAATCCCAGCCTAATTTTATAAGCAGTTATTACCAACGTGTCAGAAGCGCTGTGATAAACCATTTTGTTAAATATATTGAAATTACAGCTCGGATGTCGAATCACTGTGATTAACAGGGTCCTTTGTATAGCAAACCAGTGTAACAATAAATACGATGTCTAGTATTCGGTTTATGAACACGTACTTTATTTAATAGCACTGTTTCTAGCAATGTTACTTGAATAAAGCTTTATACGACCTTTTTACTGCGCAGCATTAATTACGTCCAGCAAAGATATATGCTATTTATCAAACATAAGTGCATATTTGTATCTTCGGGAATTAGTAAACAATAGCCCCCCTCCCCCCGTTAATTTATGCTCGCTTTTTGATAAAATGTAAAAATATATCGAATGGCATTTTTAACTTTATCACACCAGCTTTTCCGATCAGATAATAAATTCATTAAAAAATATCAAGTAACGTAAAGAGCAACATTTCTTAAATATTGATATTGTTACCATACTATATTTTAATGACTGTATTGTGGCAAAATTAAATAAGTTTGTCTCACTCCACATCACTGCACACCACAAATGACCGGTTTCTGTTAAGTATTGGTTCATTGTGGTCGTTCCACAAAACAAATTTTTCGACGCTTTCGATCGTTTTGTTAAAAATAACAAAATTCTGGCGGTGCATTAAACCAATCCGTAAGTAGGAGCGTTTATCACAAAAAGTCAACAACTATGATGTTCATTCCTGAAATCCAGCAGGATGCTTTTCATTTTTATTGACGAGTGAGAACACTTTAAATTTTTCTCCCATCTTTTCATCACTCATTAAATAATCATAAGCGCTGAAAATGGAGTTGGCACGGCACCATTCTGCATTACCCAGCAAGACCTGTCAACAAAGAAATATGCATAAGTTAATGTGAAAGTACCATGTATATTTACAATTAAATAGGTAAAAATATCTTTTTGTAAACGGACTTCACCAAAGTTCAAATTACAATTTTCAATAATTGTCCGGAATTAGACTTCAAATACTTAAATTTTACGACCTTCCTACTAATAACTATTACTGTGATACAACTCAAATCTGGATAAAATGCCATGATGATACCCTGGCTACTGTTAAATGTTGCAGCATACACTGAAAAAACAGACATGTAACATCCAAATCTTAAAGGCACCCTTAGACACATAGTTCGATTACTAACTCCATAACGCTGTTCCAAATGAGTCGTGATCTGTATCTGGATACCAAAACTTACTCCTCCATCCCTTTTCACTCCTTCAGGCTTGGTTTTCAAGAAAAAAGTGTATCCAGCACCTCCTTCAGTAGGCTCATCTTCCTCGCTAAATCGAATCTAAGATAAAGCAGCAATTTTCACTTTGTACCTATCCAGTTCCTTGGAACTGTTCTTCGTTCTAAATGACCAGGCTCTTCGCGATCAAATGTTCTTACATTCCAACCAGCAATATTCAATTAAATTTTCTCTTTTGCACCAATTGTTTTTCTTTTTCTTTGTTTCCCATGCAAACTTGAGCAGCCGTCCGCTGCAGGTAGCTTCGGGTTGGTCAGAAGATGTTTAGGCCATCTTTTCTAGGTCCTTCCCATGATCTGGGTAAGCAGCATTGCCCCCCAAAAGGGCTGCTCAGTCGCAAAAAGCTCCACTCAAGTTAGTCCCTGTTCAGCAGAACTAACAACGATGCTAAGATAAGCTCTAGCCCATCTGTGTGCAGAATCGTGACTGCATGCCTTCAACCTGCTAAGTCTGTACACGTCGTCACTGCCCCATCGCTATAGGACCTTTGAAGAGATAGCTGCACATAAAAAATCTTAATGACATACCCCTATACTACACATACATCACCCTCTGAGTACTCACAGTTATGATCCAATGAAAAGGAAGTGCAAGATAACAGGTAACTATATCAGCCGAAGGTTTTACTGAGTATCCTTCTCAGGATTTATGTCAGAATGTCCTTCTCTTAGAGAGATGATGCAACGGCAACTAAGAGGTCTCTCACTCCCGAACGCAGTAACTTCCATTAAAGCTCATTCATCTCAATCATTGACGATGTATCGCTTGACCTGCAGTACAGTTACAAAAGCGTCGGTTTGTTGATGATCCTGCTGCCAATACCTTCACCCCTGACACTGGTAGGATAGAGTGTAGGTGTTATGCCTTGCTAAAGGGCAACCCATGATTTTGTCCGGGACGGTTTATTTCAATATTTACCGTTAATACCAATATCTGGAAGCCCTTCCCCTATCTGCAATCTGGGGACCATGTGGATGGGTGTTGTCATCACCACACCACATACAAAAGTACATATATATATATAAATATATATATATAAATATATATATATAAATATATATATATAAATATATATATATAAATATATATATAAAAAATATATATAAATATCTATATATATAAACATACATACAATCATACATATACATAGATACACATATATAGCCAGACAGACCAAACAAATATGTTTATACATAAATGCATAAGTACATAATCACAATCCATAATCTGTACCAAAGTGTAATAGACGAAAACTCATTAAGTAAAATAAATATTACTTCATAATATATGAATATTTTGAGAATATCTACTTGGAGACTGTACTAACATTATAAAGGCAAAGAAGAAAGAATTGAGTNAATATATATATATATAAATATATATATAAATATATATATATATAAATATATATATATATATATATATATAAATATATATATAAAAAATATATATAAATATCTATATATATAAACATACATACAATCATACATATACATAGATACACATATATAGCCAGACAGACCAAACAAATATGTTTATACATAAATGCATAAGTACATAATCACAATCCATAATCTGTACCAAAGTGTAATAGACGAAAACTCATTAAGTAAAATAAATATTACTTCATAATATATGAATATTTTGAGAATATCTACTTGGAGACTGTACTAACATTATAAAGGCAAAGAAGAAAGAATTCAGTTTGAACTCAAAACATAATCATCATCATCATCATATTCGGTTTAACGTCCGTTTTACATGCTAGCATGTGTTGGACGTAAAACGTGACAAATTTATTTTAAAATGATCAATAAAACTTACAGCCATCCTTGCATCGATTCCCATGGCTTTTAAAAACTTTCTTTGAGTGATTGGCCCAAAACTGTGCACTTAAATGGTAAAGAAAGTAAATAAAACATTTTAAACAAAGACAAAGCTGCCCAAGTTTCGCATTTAAAACCCCAAAATGCTTTTTTAAACGAAATATTAACATCTTACTTGAACAGAAAAGAACATTTTGAGAAACGGAATTTTCCGCAGTACAACTACTAATTTCGATGTCAGAGAAAGTAATCGGATGCACACAAAAATTGGAGGATTTTAACATAACGAAGGGGAGTTAAGACGTTAGAGCTTCTGTACCCAAGTACTTCCTGATTGTGGGAGATCAAAGCAAATGTAAAAGACTGCTGTAACTAAATACAAATGCAATTACAATTATGGAAATAACTAATGTATTTATTACTTACTAATATATTTCTACCATTACATACTTTTTATTAAGATTGGAGTGCAATCCAAATATAGGGGGAAAAGTTAATGCACAATATTAAAAATCGGAATCTCTGAACACAATTTACTTTGGGCAATCTCCAGCAGTTGGAGACACTGTAGTATTACGATAATGAGGACACAAAATACAATTTTCTGTGTTTACTCGTTTTAGTTAACCATACGCCCGTATACTACAACTGAATACCTTTGTCTGATGCTGATTTCCGTAGTAATTCAAAGTCTACGTTTGCAGTGATATCCATTTTCCCAAGATTCTCTAGAACATTGTGTTTTAATTGATGATTCATGAATCCCTACAGAAGATAAATTAGATTAATATACTCTTTACAACCAATCGTGGCTCCAGTGTCTAAATTTCATGTGGTGACAATGTTGGGGCACATAAGTCTATGCTGGAAGACAAACTGGTGTTCAGCCGCGTCTATTGGCATTTAAAAAACCAACCACTTTTACCGATGTAAACAATTCTGAAATAACTTACGAATTTTGGCAAAACTTTACTCTTATAATGTGAACCCCCGATCATTCTTATTTTACCAATGTGCAAATGGCGGGATATTAAAATTACAGTCTTGCCTGTCGCTATTACTAGGGCTATTTTTCGGGGTGACCTTTGCGTTTTTCAAGAAAAAAGTGGCAACTTTGAAAAATGGTCACTTTAGTTATCCTTATTTAATCGACACTAAGTATAAAAATGGTACAAATACCTTCGCTGTCCTACTAAAGGTTTCCAAGAAAAAAATATTTTAGACACTTATTTCAATACTAAAAAGCTTTTTGAGAAAACGGTTGCAAATTTTGAGAAAACCAGGGTTCAAAATACGATGTATATATTTTCCTCTGCTATTTATAGTTAAAAAAAAACAATGCAAGGACTTTTTGGAGGTTTTCTCTGAGAAAGCAGTGGCAAAAAATGTCGCTTTAGTAATAATCCTACATTCGACATAAAGTTTTAAGATTAGGGTTATATTTTTCGTATACTACTGATGATTCTTTTACTCTAAAAGTAGAACGAAATAAAGTTTGACTGTACTATAGTGTTCTTACGTCACTCAAATAATAAACAATCATGAGGCAAAACCAAGAAGTACCAAAAGGAAGCTTAATTTCCCTAATTAGTTCCTTGTAGGGTACTTACAATAGGGCCGCACTTACTTTTGAAACATGCTTTTATTTGATAGAACATATATAACACAAAATTTCACAAAAAAACACATTTTCCTTGAAAAACGTTACCATTTTCTCAGTCCAACTAAAAACGCTTTAGTCCTTTCCTTTTCTGTAGGCAATATCAACATTACTTAACGCTATTGATGATAATGGTAATATTGAGGGCGGTTACAAATTCTGCTGTCTAAACTTATACAAAGTTCTTCCGTATTTAACTCATGTCTCGACTCTGCAAAAAACTATCCACAAAAACGCACCCACAAACACACACGTGTGTATATATAATATATATATATATATATATATATATATATATATATATATATTTGTGTATGCCTGTGTATTTGTATACGTGCGTCCGAATGTCAAAAACTACTTACCTCTGTNTATATATTTTTGTATATACATATATACAATGTTATTCTGTACATAACACATCTCTCCTCTCTAAAAAAAAAATATACACAAACACACACCCACACACACACACACATGTGTATATATATATATATATATATATATATATATATATATATATATATATATATATATATATATATATATATATATATATATATATATATATATATTTGTGTATGCCTGTGTATTTGTATACGTGCGTCCGAATGTCAAAAACTACTTACCTCTGTGCGCCACTTTCTTATAGAACGTGATGGTAAAGTACACAAATTTTCAAAAATAAAAAATGACAATATGGCAAATAGCTTATTTCTAGTGAATGTACATTTCAATAAAGGTCAAAACAACGTAAGAAATTAGAATAGTACCCAATGCGAAAAAATATTAGAATTATGTAAATAAGTATGTCTTATTAACACAGTAACATTTGAAATTTATACTTTCCAAAAAAACAGTTAACAAATCAACTTGTCAAAAACGTACCCTTAATGAAAAATAATGACTTCCCTCGTTTCCATAGTCCACAATCAATGCTGCTCCCCCATTGTTTTCTATCAGATCAGCCGCATATTCTGTAATTGCGGCAGCATCTGGGCATATTTCAGACTGTTGCGCTGTGTGTGATTTGTTAATAAAGGTATCAGCAATTATACTGGGTCCTGGTGCTAGAACGAATCTAAGTCCACTGTTACTAAAAGTAATAATAATAAAAAATAATAATAACCATAATATAAGAGAAACGGGGGAAAAATTAAAAGTCATGGTAGAGGGCCTTTTTCCCTTTTCCCTCTTTTTAAACCTCTACACAAATATCGAGCAATCGAGCACTTTGTATAAGCCTTGGTATTATATATATATATATATATATATATATATAGTAATATTAGTAAAGTATACCAATGTTCACTAAGAGTGCTCAATGTTTCCAGAGCATTTATAAATCCAGTATAGTATACAAAATAACTAGACAAATTTAGCAGTTACTACTAGTTTCATGTTTTCTTATATATATCCATCGGTAAATAGTATATATAATAAGTATAGCTACTTAGCATAGGCCAGTATCCGGGTCTACGCTAAGTTGTATGAATTTTCCANGTCTGACCCCTATCCATTGACCTGTTCGGCATGGTTGAACCTGCCAGGAGATGAACTCCCGCCGACATAGCTCTCCGGGTTATTGGGGTACGCAAGCTTTCCCACCACGACAAGGTGCATTCCATTAGAGAAAGAAAATCCAGTATAGTATACAAAATAACTAGACAAATTTAGCAGTTACTACTAGTTTCATGTTTTCTTATATATATCCATCGGTAAATAGTATATATAATAAGTATAGCTACTTAGCATAGGCCAGTATCCGGGCCTACGCTAAGTTGTATGAATTTTCCAAATCACTGCGTCTGAAAATGAGAATCAAAACAACCATTACATTTACTTTCGTATCGTATCTCATCTAAAATCTCTCTGTCCCAGGAGGCACACGAGGGTTGTACATCACGTATCCACTGTGGCCGGAATGTAGCCGCACGGCGTGGTGACTTTCATGTCCTCTATCCAGCATCGTTCCGCTCCAACTTCACCACTCTTCGCCAGGTTCTTTTTGAGCGGCCTCTTTTTCTTCGCCCTTCAGGTGTTCACTCGAGAGACACAGCACAATCACCTTGCGGGTCTTTTTTTATACATGGCCGACCCAGTTCCATCTCCGCCTTCTCATCTCCTCGCTGACTCTGGCTGCCTTTGCCATCTCTAGAACTGTCTTATTAGTGATGTGCTACTGCCGTCGGATCTTGAAAATCCTCCTTATACAGTCTGGGAAATGTCTGGTTTTTCTTCCTTTCCTGGTCAGTTTCCAGGTCTTGCATCCATATTGCAGTATTGACAATACAAGGCTCGCCAGATGTTTGATAGCCGCTTGCATTGTGCGCTCCCAAAGGCTTTTCTCTTTTTAACGTCTGCTTTGTCCTCGCCATCCTTTGCCACATTGGCTACTAGATCTGTGAAGCTCTCCACCTCTTCTACTTCTTTCTCTATAACCTTTAGCTTTGCTTCATTCCTGTTGTTGGTTTTCATCATTTTGCATTTCTTGTCATCAAGCTTCAGTTCAACATTAGCACCATTCTTTTTAAGTCTCGATGTCTTCTGTTGTAGATAATTCATGGTGGATGATAGCAAGGCAAGATCATTGGTGAAATAGAGGTGTTTTAGCAAGGTTATGAAGTCCTATCTGATTCCTAAACTCTCACCTTCCGTGGTTTTTCGCATGATCCATATGATCACTAGACGAAAAAGGCATAATGATTTGCAAGAGCGCTTTCACTTCCGTCATCGCTGGGAATCAATCTGTTGTTTCAGTTTTGTCAATACAAGAGCATTGACGGTCCTCATAAAGCGTCTGGACCATCTGGATTAGTTTCACAGAAATTACATACTGACGGATGATCCAGAGGCTGTCTCTGTGTATAGAGTCGAAAGCCTTTTCAAAGTCAGCAAAGTGTATATATAGAGTACGACTCCATTCGTTGAGTTGTTTCAATATTCCTGAGGATAAATATCTGGTCAATAGTTCCTCTGACTATCCGAGACCGGGCTTGTTTCTTTCTAAGTAACGAACCCACTCCTGGTTCTATCCCATTGATCAGGGTCCTATTGAGTACTTTGTTGAATAGTACAAGTAATGTACCTTACAAACAACATCACCCCATCCTTTTTCCACATTCCTGAAGGGTGTATTCTTTAGAATTGTGCAGATTATTCCTTGTCTTTATTATGTAGGAACGGGTTTTTTCTCCCAAATAAGGGAAACAATATTTGCAGTTATGTGCTTGTTTGGTCTAGGTCTGCTTTGCGCATCTCAGCAGTAATTTGATCTGCTTCAGGGGCATTTTCATTCTTGAGGCTTTTATTGCACTTCTTATCTCCTGCAAAGTTGATGCCTCCCTTGCGATGTCAAGCTTCTTGTGGTGGTTCTTCAGGTGCACCTGTTGAGCACTTCCTGACAATGCTTCTTCCATCTTGCCAGCCTTACCGCTTTGTTCTTTATCAGCTCACCGTTCTTGTACTTCACTGCTGATACTTGTCCTGTACTTTGTATAATTTTTTCTGTCGTCCGTTCTCTGCCGCATTCTGTGCTCTCTGTGTTTTCTCGGCTATTCGTCTCCTCTTGTCCTCCCTCGCGTTCCTCTTCACCTTCCTGTCCTTCTTCTTGTATTCTGCCTTCAGCTTGTTCATAATCCTTTCTAAACGGGTACTGTCAATCTTATTATTAGTGCATTTCCTCTCATCTATCAGTTTCCACGTGTTGTGGTTGATACCTGGCCTGCATTTCCATTTTATGAATCCAAGCAGTTCCTCCGCTGCTTTGACAAATGTGCCTTTCGGCTGTTCCCACACTTTCTCAATATCTTCACTTTCAGTTCTCCCCTCCTCCAGGTTCCTCCTTAGTGCCTTACAGTACTTCCTCTTTCTTCACTCAACTTTCATTCCATCCACATTTAGTTTTTGGTTGACCTTGTTCTTGTTCCTATGCGACTTGAGACGAAGCTTGATATCCGTCATCACTAAGTAATGGCCAATGTTTGCATTTGCTCCCTTCTGTACTCTTAAATTAGGTACAGGCAAACGTCACTGGTGCTTATCAAACGATGGTCGATTTGATTCTTAACTCTCCCTTCTGCTGAAACCCATGTTGCCTTATGGATGTCTTTATAGGAAATAATGTTACTGTTATCACTGGTCCGCTTAACTGACAGAACGCGCACAACCTCTTCCTATTGTCATTTAGTGTTCCTTGACCACGTACACCCATTGTTCTCTAGTAGCCAGTGTTATCATTCCCAACCTTGGCACTGAGTTCCTCCATGACGACGATGATGCCATTCTTGTTACATCCATCTAATGTTTCCTGTATTTTCTGATAAAACTGCTCTTTCTCAGTGTCTTCCTTCTCATTGTGTTGGGCATGGACTTTAATGATGGCCACTCTCCTGTATATTGCGTAGGATCTAGCGGTTATTATCCTCTTATTAATAGAGTCCACACCATAAGTGATTTTCGTGGTTGTTGGCAACACCACCCTCGTGCAGTTCCTTATCTCCACTGTAGATCAGTGTCTGTCCTACCGCCATTTCCATCCTGCCTACCCCTGTTCGTCTGCTTTCACTTACCCCAAGGACATCCATACGATACCCCTTCATCTCCCTTGCGATCTGTTCTGCTCCACTTTCACTGTACATTGTTCTCACATACCCGTCTCCAATGGTGAAGGTCGCTTTGGGACTTGCGAGAGATCTCGTCAGCCTCTGAGCTTCCTGAAGGCTTTCACCTAGCGTTTTCATAATTCTGCTGTCGGTGATCCCTGCTCCTCCCAGGTTTTCTTAATGAATACTGATCTCCGTAGTTTCTGTAACTAGCTATTTCTCACAGGAGGAAGTTGTTAGCCTTTTGCCTAAACCCAGGCTTGGAGGACCAGGGATTTCTGTCCGGGTGTGCTTTCCTTGGACTGAGTTGGTCACCATGTACAATCTCCCATTCTCCGCCCGAGGCCGGCGCCTCTACGCCATGCACTCCCAGCGTGAGGCACACTTACTTGCAATGACTCAAAATCTCTCTATTTTTCTATGCACATAGTTTGTCAAGCCTTAAAACACCGCCGTAATATCCCCGTATACAGCAAATTTCTTGTCATCAAATCAGTATATCAAATCAACCTCAACGAGAAGTTGGAACTCTTAATCTCTACTTAATTGCTAAAAATATATTGTTCCACGTCCCGGAAAGCCAAGGAAAAAAGAAACCATGAATAAGGATCATGTCAAAATGGATGCAATCTCACAACAACTACGCTATCGTCAGTGGAATATCACATTGCATACGTTAAATTAAGTGTACTCCGATACAAAAAAAATAAGTCCGTGCCAATCATTGGGTCACAAACATTATTAAGCTTGGTGGCAACTGGGTGGGCTGTGCGGGGGCTACGTATCTGGAACGACATATGGAACTCGGTTCATATGAATGGATTAGCGCTGTCACAACATGGTTCTCTGTGGATTCCTGTACAAGGAGTGGGGCAACAGATTTTCATTTTTAGTTTTGCAAATTGCATCCCCCATTCCATCACTCAGACAAATTGCAGAGCAACCAGATAAAACTTTACGAGCAGGGAGATGCTCCCACTAAACCCACACTTCTCAAAAATTCTATAGTGACAAATCCCTAAACCTTTAAGCAGGTCCAACCTCTTGCATTTAAATTTCTTCATTTACTGTAACCATCCCAAGACTTTTGCTTCAAGCCGGATCCATTTATTTATTTAAAAGATTAAAAATAAACAATCCTTAAAATCAAGTTTGTTTTTTCCAAAACACTAGCCTGTTGTTCGAAGTTTTGAATTAGAATCTTAAAAGCTTAAAAAATACGGTTAGAATGGTGATCAGTAAAACATTTATATTGCAAGTGTAGCACGAATTATTCATGGTGACAAGAAAATAGAAATAAATAAGTAAAAGAGTCGAAAAAAGTAACATTATAATTCTATAAATACAAAATTACCAATAATAAAAAAATAGAATAATTTCTGTAAAGCCAAGGCTGTCAGAATACTGACCTCATTACATAAGGAAGGAGAAAATTAACTTGCTAACTTGTTTAATTTGACAAACTATGTAGAGGGATAAACACCACAGTAAATATATTAAGGCCCTGGGTTGTAATACAGACTATATTTCCATTATTTCCTTTTCCCCCTTCACTCCTTCCCCAATGTACATCTTGAAATCACTCTTCCTGTCTTCACTTTCTATCTCTATCTCTTTGTTTTCCTTCCTTTTCCTCCCTCGGCTCCCTATTTCCCTCGTTCCTCTTTTCATTCTGCAAAATTTCAGCACTTCAAAGACGATCAATATAACTATTACGTACACGATATGAGAATCTAATTACTGCAGGTAAAAAAAACAAACAATTAAAAAGTTTTAGTTTACCCTTCTGCAGGTGATTTTTACAGCTAATCCTCAACAAATAGAAATTTGTACAAGAACACAAGTCAAAACATCTTTTGTCTTGGGTTTTATTTCCTGTCTTATTACCCTTAAGTTAACAACAGAGAAGTGAGAAATGCGCCAATTGAAATTAATCTGTTGGACCCGTGCCGCAAAAGGACCAATGGGAGTTCAAAACTCTGCTTTCTTTTATTTAAAATGTTTTTGTATTGAGAAACCATGACTTTTTTTGTCTTTCAAAAAAAACTATTACAGACTGCTTGTTGGTTATCCTATTGGATGGCTAGATTTGGGGGTAGTAGAGAAAAAACACAACCCTATATACCAATCGATCTCAATATGGTACAAAAGTACATGGCGTAATCTAAAATTCCCTTTTCTTCAAACAGTTTGAACATTTGATAACTGGGTCTTTTTTACCTTATTTCATTCAAACTGGGTACGCTCTTTGAGTTTTCCTTCGTGAAAACTGCCATATATTCTCTACCCCAGTAAACAAACAGGCAGAGAGCTACAGTAACCACTGCCAGCAACTAAAAAACCCCAAAATAATTCTGTTTTAACAAATACCAAAAAGAAATCGTTTGCTAACCTTGTGTCATTATCAATCAAAACTTCTCGCCATCCGTCTTCTGTTTTCTGCCGTATGAAACAAAATAGCTTCGTAACAATACTTCAAAAACGCTTCCTACAAAAAACCCTTTAGTTTCCTTACGCAGTGGTAGCACTGAAAAATATAAAACGCAATCCCCATGCATAAAATCTGCACGAAAGATAAAAAAAAAGAAACACTGCCGCAAATATAAAAAACTGTAAAATGTCCTAAGAAAACGTCACAAATATAAAAAAATTCGATTTTGACCGAAGCACTTGAGAGTACAGTACACCTGTTTGACAAATGTGGGTAGTTCTAATACAACGACCAATACATTGAATGTGCTTAGTTGTATTTAGGGCCATTTCTATGGTCTAAAGGTGTGTAATTAATAGCCCATGAACTACGGTCGACCTTCCGATGTTTTCTGTGGTCAGCGGAACCACTCAGTAAAAAATCTTCAAGTCAAAAGTTTTAGTAACTTGCTTGTGTCGAAGCTAACGTAAACCGATACTTGCTTCCTTTGGACAGAGAGAATTATCCCCCTATTTTACCAGGTGAATATCTATTGTACACGTACCTGTACGAACAAATGTTCAGTTCTTTTATATCAAACAGTTTTCTCCGTGCAACAATTTTATCAATTACCACATATTGCCGTATGTTCAATTATGACTGGGGTTGCAAACATTTCTTCATGAGCTCAGAGAATGGGGCAGTATTTATTGTGTCACAAGACGGTTTCCGTATTTAAGGAATCCAATTTGAAACAACTTAACAATGAGAACATGGCAAGTTTAGCGAAATACCCGACGATAAATGCAGGAAAAGGCTGCAGGGTTTGTTAGGAAGCTGAAGAAGCAACAGACCGTAGTTACGAAGCAATATTCACATCAAGAGAGTGCTACAGAAGCAAATTTCATGGTGTCATACAACCGCACAAAAGACTTTTTTTCCGATAGTAAGATTGTAAAGAAGTGCTTGGTAGATTGTGCAAGCGCCTTGTGCCCAGACGCAATAAGCAACTTTGACACCATTTCATTACAAATACTGCAGTTACTTATATTTGTCTGTGGTGTTAATGAAAATTTCGTCATCACAGAAGAACTACTTGGTTTGGAATCGATAGTAGAATTACAATCACTGGTCGTTATTTGTTTGAATAAGTTGTGGACTATGAAGTGCCTCGTCATGGAAAAGACTGGCAAACATAACAACAGATGGCACTAAAGGATTTACTGGAAGAAATGTGGGCATAATTAAAATGTTAGAATTGAAATTAAATGCTGAACATCCAGTTATGTCTTGTCTTTTTATTGCACTTTGTATCAGGAAAGACTTTGCAAAGCTGCAATGAATCTGACGCACATAATTGATCCTTGAGTGGGTGAGCCTCGTAAAGACAATCAGAGCAAGCGCGCTTTTACCATCGACGATATAAATCTCTGGTTAAGGATATGGAGGCAGAGCATGTAGATCTGATTCACCATACAAGTGTTATCATGTTATTCAAAACAAAACTCGATTTATTTTCATCGCAAGCAGGTGAAAGCAAGCTATGCCATTTCCTTTTATTTAGTAAAAAAACCGCCTGCAAGTGTTTTTTCAAAAATTATGACGCAGTTGGTAAATTTGGAGGAAAAGATCAAAAGAAGACTTTCAAGAAAATTAAGTTTCCTTCTAATTTATTTTCTTGTCCTTTGCTGACAATACTGACACATCACACATAGAAAAAAATTTAATTCGGTATCATTAAATAGAAATTCATAAATCTCTATCTCCTGAACAAATTCTATAGGTGAAAAAAATTTCTAGGAAATGTTTTGTGTTTTTGAATCAACATATATTTAAGAACAGACAAATGTGTAAATATAGATCTTCTTTGAGCGACATAACTTTGAACAGTGATATGGATCTCGACAGAAAACTTTCAAGTTGATAAGAAAAATGAAACGTTTCTTTTGTCCTCATACCAAAAATTATTCACCCTTGGTATAGTAACGTGAACAATGCAACGTGTTAATACCAAGTGTAATTTTCTTTCTCTTCTCACGCTCAAATAAAGAATTCGTGGTATAAAACTTAAATATCCCAACTAAAATTTGGTTCATTTTGGTCTAAAGCTTTCTACCTTTGTATCAATGGGGAAAACAAAAACAGGAACGAGAAAGCCCCCCCCCCTCATTTTGGTTGTTAGCTGTGTGACCCATGATATATTACAAAAAATGTATCGGACTGAAAGCGATTGCCGAATATCTAATGGTCCCTCGATAGCATATTAGGCACTTGACAGCAGTATCAATTAGCATAGCACATCAAAGTATACCAAAAGCTCAATAAGGTGATTTTAAAATATGTAAGACACTTTGGTGTCCCTCAGTTGAACAAATTCGGAATGGTAAAAGCGTCAATCTACTAGCCATGAGCAAAAGTAACAATTAGTATCACATTTTTATCTCATACAGTTTACTGCAAACTTTTCCACATGGAACATGCATTTAAATAGCGGTTACATTGTTGATCATAAACATAGATATTTTATATGCCAGCAAGATGCAATTGCTACCAGATTGTTTAAAGAAGAACCGGAAACATTGCTCACCTTAAATGCCTTAAAATTTGGAGGGTCAGCAAATGTCTAACTAAGAAATTAAAAAGCCTTGAAACAATTGGGTGAATCCTTGTTAAGTTTAAGCTTTACTCAATCTAAAAATTTACGTGGTGAAAATGGGAAAACATGAGATAACACTTCAGTTGAATGAATTGAATCATATCAGAATATACATTGCTAAACAAATACACCCCTTAAGCTGGAGAAAATGCAATTTTGAAAAAGACACCATTAAACAAAAGGATTAATATCTAATACATTGGCAATATTCATCGTACCTGAAACTGATGAATTGGTAATGCATCAAAAAACTCGTGTGCTAGCAGGAAAGTGTACCCTAAAAACAGTGGAAATTTTAAAAGTTAGCAAATAACTTTTATTATCAAAAAAGATTAAAGTACTAAAAATATTTTCATGGCGGAGTATCCGAAAAAAAACCTGCAAGTTAGCAATGCAGAAATTTTCCCAATAAGTTAAAATATATGTTTCATTGTAACGGATCTTATATGGATTCTTAATTTGGTATAGACCGTGAATGTTTAACTTTGAAGTCTTTAAAAAGTATCCATAAGGCAATCTTTTTAGCAAATCTTTCCAATTGGCAACAATTCACAATAAAAAGGCGTCTGGTGAGCTGAAAACTCAGACAATTCTATTGCGTCATTGGTTTTATTTATCGACGTCCACAGGGAAAGGTAGGATATACCTTAAAAAAAACTAGATGTAAATGCGGAGGAACAACTCAAACACTACACACAACGACAAGCGACATATTTTTTTCTTTCTTTTTCAAATTATGGTAAAGTGTTTGGAAAATATATAAACGGAAAGACAGCTAAAATTGTTCGAAATGAAATTAAACAAGATTCCACAGATTCTGTCTGTTGGTTCAATCTTAGTGTGTGATCTCGACGATGCGAAGATGTCTGTATTAAGCGCCAACAACTTTGTTCAACAACGATTCCAAATAACCTATAATCTTAACCATTTGTTTGGATTGTTATTCATCAATATAAAAATCTGACGTAAGAGATTCATATCTGTTCCTTGATAGCTGCAGAACAGAAACTGTTTCTGTAGGTTCTCATTATCGCTTTTCAAAACAGACACAAAATAAGATATTGTCTCTTACAAAATCCTTCTAAAATTGGCGTCTTTGTATCGCTTTTAGTTCTTGTTCAGTTGTAGCTAATTCTGTACATCCAGTCAGTTTCCAATTCGACACTGTAATCCGTTTCCTGGTTCACTAATATTATCATCCATCTTTAGCCACAAACGTAAAACAACTATTCAATACAGACTCAGTTTTATCTATTTCACTTCTACTCAGTTATCATGCTTGTACTTAATATGTCAGATTACTACAGACTCTGGCCTCTGGCGTGCCTACTGTTACAAAAGGCAGAATTGCATTTATTATTATTATTATTATCTGCTTTTTTCACATTTTGTGTCTGGCTGTTCTTATTGCCGAGTTATATGCTGACAGTGACGCTTGCACTTACAATGTGTTGGATACTTTCACCTGCTTGGCCATACAATCGACACAGGGGGCTTCCAGCCGTTTTATCAATGCGATACTTCACATAATTTGTCCTGATGGATTGCTCTTGTGCTGCACAAACCAAGGCTTCTGTACCAACCTTCAAATTACATTTGGACAACCATTTCCAAGTCTTCTCCTTATCTACATCATCTGTCAGGTCTCTGACAAACTGTCCATGCATTCTCTCTTCATTCCATGTATCCTTCGTTATCTTTCGTTTTGTTTCTTTTATTATTATTATTATTATTATTATTATTATTATTATTATTATTACAATTAAAATTATTATTATTGTTCGCCAATACTTTACACCCTGCGACTAAGTGCTCTACAGTTTCATTCTGTTCAAAGCAAACTCTGCAACTTCCATCTCCCATCAACCCTCTCCTCACCTTCCACGACTTTGTTTCAACCATCTGCTCCAGCATATCTATTACCCCAGATGTTTTGCGCGGGTGTAAATTTTGCTTTCTCCTACTTTCTACAAGCCTTTTAAGTGTTTTCTTAACTTTTCTTCATCTCGGTTTCCATTCTGCCTCGACCAGCTCATTATCTAGTTTTATGCTTTCACCTTCAAATGTCGATGAAACTTGAACTTCCTCCATGGTGGCCGAACACTCTCCAATGATGGCATTTTCTTCTTTTAGCTGTTCCCTTCTCCAAGCAGCTTTTATGCATTTTCTCTTTGATATAAACATGTAGCAAGCCACGCATAGGCTAGTCTCATTGTAGACATCTTTCATTGACTTGAGTACTCTTCCTCCTTCTTCTCGACTGAGATAGAGTCTTCCGCCACTCGCCTGTCTTCCCAGCATATTATTCGTGAGTAGTTCTTTCTTTATCACTTGGGCTAGTTGGTTAAGCTCACCATTGATGAATTGCAAAAATTCACTGAGCAGGCTGCAGCAGATATAGCATTGGCATCGCTTAACTCTGCGTTCATCAGCATTTTAACTCTTTCACTTACTTCCTCCTTGATTCTCTCGAAAACTATCTTTCAATTTATCCCATCTGCTTGTTCAACTCCAAGAAATCTTTAATTTTTATTCTCATCGGGATCTATAATTTTCGCTCTTTCTTCCAATACTTGTAACCCCTCACGTTTCATCGTTCTGCTATGTTGAAATACAATCTCGGTGTATTTCGACACTCCATAGCAAGTTCCTGTGTCGTGACCAGCTTGTAATTTTACTTCACTGACATCCTTCAGCACTTTATTATTTTCTTGGTACTGTTTCAAGTCATCCAGAGACAAACTCCGTGTTCTGCACAGTGTTCTATTTCCTGGCTCTCCAATTCTGTAGCCTTTGCTCTGCTCCAATAGTTTACACAGAGGTATTTCAGAAATGGAAAATCTCCACTGGTGAGTAACTGTCACCCTGAAGGAATCTACACGAAATTTCTATCCATCGGCTGGTCATTTTCTCCCCTTCATTCCATATTTCTATTCGTTTAAACCATTTACACATAAGTCGCTCTTTGAGTTGAATTACTGATTTTGGAATTCCTATCCATTCGTAGACACGTATCATCCAGTCGTGATGAATCTTGTCGTACGCTTTCATATAATCATAAAAAGAAAACACCAAGATTCCTGTGGTATTGTTTCACTTCCTCCATTATGGTCTATCAATTATGAGTTGATCGGCTGTCCCTAATACACCTTCGAATGCACCCAACTGGCCTTTGTTCCAAACTTCGCTTACCACTGTGTGTTTTATCGTGTACTTTGCAATGATACTTGTTAGCAGCTTGTAAGAAATATTAGGTGATAAAGATAAATATATATATATAGCAGGTGATTGGTCGATAGTTCTTTTTATCACTGAGGGTTTTTAGTTTTGGGTACAAGGGCCGCTCTCATTTTTATCTACCACATTGCTATTAAATTATTATCCGATTCCACCAAGACAAACGCGTTGACCAACGCCTTTTGGGGAGGTACAAAATTTTTCCACCAGTAACTCTGGATACCATCGATTCCCTGGACTAAATTCTCTCTTTTCACTTCTTCCATCCATGGCAAGTTTGGCGTTCTCTCTTTTCTTTCCCAGATGCTTCCCAACAATTCCAGAAATTTCTCCGTATCAGGCTTTTTACCCTCTCGAGCATTATTTCCTCCCAGCTTCTTAAAGAAACTCCTCTGATATCCACTGGCACATAATGTTATCATGGGCCCTCGATCTCCTTTCAAAGTACTTTTTCATCTTTATCTTCTTGTATCGAAGCTTATTAAGCCATTGTTTCCTTGCCATACTCAGTTCATTTGAATCCAAATTTACATCATTCAGCTTTGCTTTAAGGTCTTGGATGATGACCTTCTCCTTCTTACAAGACTTTATTTTAACTTTTCTCTTTTGGAGTTCGTTACTTATTCTCACAATGCCATTTCTTAGCTCTTTTATTTCCAAACTGAGTCGTCCATTCTAGTTTTTTACGTTTCTGTGCCACTTGTGCTATTCCCTGGTTACTGTTTTTCCTACTGGTTGGATTATTCCCCTCCCCCCCCACCCCTATCCTTCTTTCTTAAACCTTTTGGCATCATCATTTATGTCCTTTTACTTTCCGGGTATTCTGCGTCCTATCCAGCTTTAATTCTTTTCATAAAGTTTCTTCCTCTTTATCTTTCTTCTTCGTCTATTCCCACAATCCTTCTCTTTTGCTCCTCTGTCCATTCTCGATTATTCATAGTATGTAAATTGTCATTAACATCATCAGGATCTATTGATCTCACTGTATCATTAGCAACATCACGTAAGATTCTCGGTTGGAGCTGAATGTTATCTAATTCTTCCATAAAAAGTTAGTAAACGACGCACGGCTTTGATTCAGTCTATCCAGGGTTGCCCCGCACTCTAAATATGGCATCTATTTTGATAGCGGCGCCACATCTACCAGATTCCGTGATCGGCGACCTCATAACGCAGTGGCCATCCACCAATATTGCCACGTTACTTTCAGGTTGAGGGCACAATCCTTTGTGTAACCTCCATTGAGTGATCTGCTTTCCAAAGCTTATGAGTATCATCCACCCATACAATTGTTCGTGTATTTTCCACTAGACGGAATACCCTTTCCGGCCGAAGAGTCCCGTCTGCCCTGGTTTTAAAATCAGAGATTTTCCTTCTCCTAGAACAAATGCTGGCAACACTAACGAGGTTGCTCTAGCCGGTGCACTGGTTATTGAAAGACGCCATATACTTGCCTTTCGCCCCTTCTGTTAGCTCAAAACAGTTCCGCCACGTAAAGGCCAGGTGGACTTAGCAATTGGGATATTTCATAGGTATCGGACGCTTATCTTCCTCAATCATTATTATTAATCATTATCATCTTATCTATCAACAATTAATCCTTAGTTCCACTGCTTCCCTTACGACATCCCTTTTGCTCAACAGGAAGCAGGTCATTCAATTCGAGATTATCATAAATCTCTTTAGATAAATATCAGTGAATAGCTTCCAGAATAATGAAAGGCAGGCTATGGGCCTATAGTTGGTTATCTCATTTCCCTTCTGTTTATCCTTAATTATCAGGACTTCTGTTCCATTAGTTAACCACTCTGATAAATAGCCTGATATCAAGCAATTATCAAACATAGCTACAAGGTACGTGTGAAGAGCTATTAAGTTCTTAATTCAGTTTCCTTGACCATCATCCTGGCTCTGGTGACTTCCAATTTGACAGTTTATTTACCTGCTCCCTGAACGTTTCAACTGATATATTTAGATTAGCTTGCTGTTGTCTCTTTTCATGAACTTCATCTTCAACCGACTCAATCCACTCTGCCTTATTATTATGCTCCATCTCTTTCTCCCAAATCCCTTTCCAGAAAGTTTTAGCTTTATTAGAGTAAGGTATATTATCATCATTTCTCTCTTATAATCTCTCAAAAAATATCTTCAGGTTATTACTGAACATTCGGTTTTGTTGATACTGACTGATTCTCCCCTCGTGTGTCCTATTTTTGGCAACTCCAAGCTCTGACTCTTTGTTTAAGCTCCCCTATAACTTCCTAAATACTCCTCTCATTGGCCTTACCTTTCTTCACTAGTCTTTCTTTAGTGGTTTCATTCCTCAGAGAGTTACTTTGTAAAGCTTCAAGTTTACCAATTTCTTTGCCTAGTTCACTACTTTGAAAATTCATGCGTCGTTTCGACCATGGTTCGGGTTTTACATTAATTTATTCCCTTTCCCTAATTTCAAGCATATCTTATGACATTGGCTGCTGCTTCAAGGATTTTATCACAATGCCTTAAATCCTCTTCTCTAGGTAGGGAATGATTTTATTAACCTTAAATGTAACTTCTTTAAGCTTTTTCCTGTCTGCAAGCCTAAGGTTTATAGCCCTCTCATTATTTTCTTCCATATCATTCTACATCATTTCAAACAATCTTATATCATCGTCTCCCAAACAATCCACTTTCTTTTTTTCCTCCTCTCATCAGCATTCCAGTTACCACTATTTCCATCACTCATGTCGTGAGCTCTCTCCATTGGTTTACCGTTCTTATTGTTGTGTTTTCATCAAATTCAAGATCATCATCTGTATTTTCCTGGCAGGCTTTTTCTGACTTTACCTCTCTATTCAGTTCTTCCATTTCTGACCCAGAAATCCACCCATTTTTCTTGATAACACGGGCCTCCCCTACAAGTTTTGCTCACTCATTTGAAATACACCCAATTCATTCCAGATCTTATGCACTTGTTTACGGTAGCCCCGTTTTGTTGGACAACTTTTCAAGTAGCATTTCATTACTGTTTTATTCAGTTCCTTCGTCCAGATACCTCTACCCCTATTCTTATTATTCTTCGTTGGCAACTTAGATACCCCAGTAGTAGAAGTGT
>RDPX01000031.1:341503-352503 GCA_003991215.1 Morbakka virulenta
TCTCATTGGCCTTACCTTTCTTCACTAGTCTTTCTTTAGTGGTTTCATTCCTCAGAGAGTTACTTTGTAAAGCTTCAAGTTTACCAATTTCTTTGCCTAGTTCACTACTTTGAAAATTCATGCGTCGTTTCGACCATGGTTCGGGTTTTACATTAATTTATTCCCTTTCCCTAATTTCAAGCATATCTTATGACATTGGCTGCTGCTTCAAGGATTTTATCACAATGCCTTAAATCCTCTTCTCTAGGTAGGGAATGATTTTATTAACCTTAAATGTAACTTCTTTAAGCTTTTTCCTGTCTGCAAGCCTAAGGTTTATAGCCCTCTCATTATTTTCTTCCATATCATTCTACATCATTTCAAACAATCTTATATCATCGTCTCCCAAACAATCCACTTTCTTTTTTTCCTCCTCTCATCAGCATTCCAGTTAACACTATTTCCATCACTCATGTCGTGAGCTCTCTCCATTGGTTTACCGTTCTTATTGTTGTGTGGTTGCTCTGCCATTTTCATCAAATTCAAGATCATCATCTGTATTTTCCGGGCAGGCTTTTTCTGACTTTACCTCTCTATTCAGTTCTTCCATTTCTGACCCAGAAATCCACCCATTTTTCTTGATAACACGGGCCTCCCCTACAAGTTTTGCTCACTCATTTGAAATAGACCCAATTCATTCCAGATCTTATGCACTTGTTTACGGTAGCCCCGTTTTGTTTGACAACTTTTCAAGTAGCATTTCATTACTGTTTTATTCAGTTCCTTCGTCCAGATACCTCTACCCCTATTCTTATTATTCTTCGTTGGCAACTTAGATACCCCAGTAGTAGAAGTGTTCCCTGTACCTTCTATACCAGGGGGTTCGGACACACTTCGTGTAGGCAGTCCAGGTTCCCCTATGTGCTTTATTGTATATGTATTTTGATTTATCACCAAAAAGGAGTGGTTTATATAAGGTTTTCCTCCCCTAGTATTTTACTCGCGACACCATCACTAAGAGGATTGCCAATCAAGACTTAAGACCCCCTCCTGGCCATGTGACAGACTTACCTCCGTCGGATGCCAACTTGGTACTTCATGGTCTCAGGGAGAGCTAACTGGTACTACATCTTGCTCAAGAGTGACCTGGAGGTAGTTGATGCAATAGGTAACCTCATTCGCCCACGTCGAAACTCCACAACCGGATGCAGTTAAACATGCAATTAAATAACCTAGAACGTATTATTATTATTATTATTATTATTATTATTATTATTATCCCCCCCTCTGATTATCTGTATATCAGTAAGCTCACCCAAACACAAAGCAAATGGAAGAATTGGAATTGGAGTAGGGGATGGGGGGGGGGGCTTTATACATTAAAGGCTATAAATGGACTTGTTTTTCTCCAACCAATTTGTGATTTTGTGAAGGAAACATTAATACATTAATACATTACTTGATATAACCAGTCATTTGTATAGAAACCATTCACTGGATTGCTTTATAGTTATCTTGACAAAACTAAACACTTGCATATTGCAAATTGTATAATGCATATGTGTTTTGAATTCAAAAAGATACCTCCATATTCAGACCATTCCATATTCGTAAGTTTGGGAAACAATCATTACTTAAGTCAGGTCAATCCATTATTCTCTTGTAACTTCTCAAGAAATCATATTTCATCATCAAATCGACATTCCGCCTTAGTTATTGTTATGTTGTTTTATTGTTATTGAAAATCACAGGCTGTAACAGTAATTTGTCACTATCTACTGTACAACACTTTGCCCGCAAAATGTACAGAAATAAAAAAGCTGTCATATTTTAACCTCTTGGAACATCTTGAAGCCGTCTGTGCCATTCTACAGTAACACCTCCTGATGTCCTTTCCTTTTTGCACTTTAAACAGCAATTCTAAATGTTCAAAAGTTAGGGGAAACAGTACATTGTGTTAATATTAATAATCTATACAGAAAAATAATAATTTCGCTAATTTCAAGAATAAATGGTGCAGAACCTGCCTGTCACAGTGCATGAACCAATAGGCAATGAAATACATATACCTCTTTGATATTGTTTAATTTATATTACAACATTCATCCAGCTCTGTACAGCTATAGTAGCTTTTCACTTTGCGATATGATATAAAGTAGAAACGTTTATGTGAATGGATGATTAAGGTTTCTAAATTTTCATGCAAATGCATACATATATACATGTTTTCGGGCATTTGTTCTCTCTAAAATTTGGGCCATATTTCAAGGAGACATTAAAGTTCACAACAAGCTTGTGTTGTGCATGAAATTTCATATCATCCATCTATTTTACATATTTTGAAAAATTCATTATTCCATATTTCAGCGTTTTCCTTTCCTTTTCCTGCCTTGCCTCCTGCCAAATGACGAAGTCCTCCAGGCGAATGCATTAGAACCAAAAATAGCAATAGATGGTCATAGCTAGTAAATCTCATTTAAAAAATGTCTATCAGAAAACTCGAAATCTGAGCCTAGGAAATAAGATACGAAACTAAGCTAGGCAAATAGTGGTTTTTGGTTTTTTCTAATTTTAACGAATTAATAAAAAGTAGCAGTGGCTAAGAACTCGAATTTGAATGGTCGTGAGAAAGTAATCACTTCAGGAAACAGTACGGATATTTTGGTGGAAAGGATATCAAACAGTATGTTGTGGTTCCTTCGAGGGACTTGAGTTAAAAAAGTAAAACATTTCTTGTAGAAAATATCGTAAAATAATATTGAAACCTAAAACCATGCCTCAATAACATCATGCATAATTCAAAGACGTTTCTCGAAGTTTAAGATGATCTTACTTCATCGGAACTATTACTCCAAAGCAAAACATCTTTAATGGAAGTTTTTTACACAGTGCAATGTATAAATTAAATATGTAGATATACATGGGTCTAGTTTTCAACTAGTGTAATTTTATATAAATATGTATTGTAATGAGAAGTTGCAAGTACTGATGTAGTCTGACAGCTTAGCCCTGCAAAAATGAAACCGCTCCTAAATGTATAAAATCATGTACCATAATATATGGTATGAAAAGAAGTATAATTTTTCTTTTAATAAATTAAAAATGCATGTCTTAAAATATTTTGTCAATTTTTATGGAAACGTAAGGAGATTTTTTAGTACACATAAATCCGGGAACTTATAAAAATTTTACATATTTTCCAGGTCGTAAAAAAATTTTTGATTTACATGTTTTCACATTATTTTATATACCTGTGCAGTTTTTGTGCATATTTCACATTTTTGTTGGTTCTGACAGGGTTTGCTGCCTGGAAGGCAATGAATGATCTTTGGCTCATCAATATTATTCGTGAAGATCAGGGTGTAACTGAAAATAATGCTCAGTGCTTTCCATAATAAATTTAAGGCCGTTGGGTTCACTTGGTATTGACTAAGTAACATGCAAGTGAAGTGAGTCAAGTTAGTATGTTACTCTTATCCAACAATAGTTCAAAAGGCCAAAGGAGCAACAGAAAGCTGGGAAACATACTGACAAAAAGTCTCTTTACCAAAATTGATTCTTAGTCTACTTCATATTGAAACGTGCGATGTGTTAAGTTTCACTCAATTTTGGGAAAATGTACCACTAAGCTCGAATTATGGCAACTCGTACTAAATTTCAAAAACTAATCCTTTACATTCAATCACTCACTCATGACAAGCAGTGATCTAACATAATTAGGTATTACCAATGACGCCCAATCCTATTTTATACACAATACCTCAGATGCCTTTCGTGAGATATTATGGTAATTATACTTCTGTTATATGATTTAAACCATTTTTATTACATATTATCAATACTGGAATTACATATTAATAACATAGCCTTACACAACGTCAGTACACACTGGATGTTTTATGGTCTTTGATTGAAAGCAAGCAAAGAACTGAAAGATAACAGGTCCGCAAGTCATTTAGAATCAAGTCTCAGATCGATTACCTTATTGTTGTCCTCCAACACACCCAGTGTTTTCCTTTGAAGAAAAAGCATTTCCGGACTAACTTCCACCAAATGCACAGAAAATACACCTTTAACTATTGGAAATTGATTAAAAACCTACAATGAGAACATGATGGCGTGTTTTTCAAAATGATATTTTTGACCAAAAAAGGTATATGGGGCAGTTATTCACGCTGTATATATTCCTATTTTTAAGTAGAAAAAGATATATTTCTCCTGGTGGTAATGGTAACGGATTAAATATACAAATACGACAATGAGCTTGTTACATAAACATCCACACAAACATATTCTCATGACAACATGCTCTACTACTTGAGCTATTGGATTACATTATTAAACAAAGTATGTTGCAACTATATTATCAAATATGTGCATACATATTTTTACTTCTTTACAATCAAATCGTCCCAATTAACTAAATTTTCAGAATATTTCTTGCTCTCTGTGTTTGCTACGACCAGTTGTCCTGCGTTGAAAAAAGTCGTCGTTCTGTGAAGGGCTTAAAACTACGCGAGTGGTTGGGCTACGACGTTTAACGATAGGGGCCTACAAAAAGAACAGTAAACTTAAGTGAAAGACATGGACGACGGCTCAGGACAAAGATCATGTGGCCATAACAGCGATAGCCACTGGTTCGAACACAGTTCAACCCCCACACAGTTCTACTTCCCATATAATAATAATAATTTTAAAAACTTTATCTGTTTCTATTCAAACAGTTCACTACAATTTCGCACCCCATTCTCTTAATTACAGGACGAGGGAATAAAATGAGCTTACATTTATACAAAGAAAGGTAGTTCTGGTGAATTCCAATTCTTTAGTAGTCGATTAAAAATGAAATAGGAACAACCGATGGCTGTCTCTGTAATTTTTGTTATAATCAAGACTTCAATTATTTTTCAAAGATCATTGAAATTGTCCATATATTTTCAATAGAAACCAAAAAAATGAAAGTTTAATAAAAATGAAATCGATATCTTTTCCTTTATCTTTCATAGTCATTCATGAATTCGTAAGGGGTGATTTTCTAATTAAAGGATTGACGTGGTTCGTCTCAAAACACACAGTCACCTCAATGATATACGTTTTCAAAGGCATCACTACTACTACTACTTCTAATATTACTACTACTACCTACTACTACTACTACTACTACTACTACTACTACTACTACTACTACTACTACTACTACTACTATTACTATTACTACTATTACTACTACTACTACTACTACTACTAATGATGATGATGATGTGATGATCAATTCAATGAAATAATTAAAACCAGTGTTGTGCCGACATGGAAGACAACTGATAGGGCAGTGTTATATATGAAAGACATTAGCAATAGTGATACTGTGGACAGCTATACGCCGATATCGTGTCTACCACTTATGTGAAAAGTGTTGGCAGGGATAGCTGGGGATCAGATTTACAACATATAGAAGAAAAAGAGTAATTCACTGATGAGCAAAAGGGGTGTAAACGAAAGGCAAGGGGTACAAAAGATCAGCTACTTATCGATAAAACCATTACAGAGAATTCTAAAAGAAGATATATAAATCTTTAAATAGCATGGATTGAGTATCGTAAAGCTTACGATATGGTACCACATTGGTGGATAATAGAATGTCTTAACATAATTGGAGTTGCAGAAAATCTGAAAGATTTCGTAGTCAGAAGCATACCTGGTTGGAAAATGATGTTAACAGCAGGAAAAGAAGAATTGGGAGAAGTGACCATCAGGAGAGGAATCTTCCAGGGTGGCTGCTTGTCCCAGCTACTCTTTGTGATTTGTCTTTTACCAAAGTCGACGGTACTGAAAAAGTGCAAGGCTGGATATCAACTTGAATAGGGCAAAGCAAAAGTAAATCACTTCCTTTTCATGGGCGGATTAAAGTTATTTGCAAAGGATGAAAATGAGATTGAGTCACTGATAAGAACAGCGCGTCTTTTTAGTGAGGACATACGGATTATGTTTGGAGTTCAGAAGTGTGGAGTGGTTTCAATGGAAAGAGGAAAAGTTGTGAACAGTGACTGTGTACAACTGCCCCACAGTGAATCAATTAAAAGAGTAGGTGAAAAAGGGTATAAATAATTTGGTACGCTGGAGATAGACGAGGTTATGAATCAAACTATGAAAGAATTTTTACAAAAAAATGCCTACGAAGATTGAAAAAGATTCTCAAATAAAGACTGAATGGAAGAATAAAATCTTTGCAATAAATACTTGAGCTATGTCGTTGCTGAGGGATGGTGCTGGTTTGACAAATTAGTCAAAAGAATGAGCTACAACAACTTGACAGAAAAACAAGAAAGTAAATTGACCATGTATTGAGTGTTCCATCCTAAAAGCAATGGGAACAGACTGTACGAAGTGAGGCGAACAGTCTTGGCTGGTATGTGATGAACAATGACCACAAAATAATGAGATTGGTTGAAAAGGAAGAAATACTGAGATAAAATGAAATAAAAAAACCTAAAGTATGGAAACAACAGAATACAGAACAGCATAAGAATGGATGGATAGATAAAACTCTTCATGGACAAACAGCTACTGCCACAAAAGATTTAATGGATAAGGATAGGAAATTAAGTTGGTTAATAGATGCAGTATTGAAGAAAGAAACAGAGAACACTATATTTGCAGCGCAAGAGCAAGAAGTGGGAACAAATTCTGTAAAGACCATCATTTTTTTATGTAGTAATGAGCCGCCTCACATCAAGGCTAAAGGCCACTCGAGGATGTGGGCTACAAAGAAAATGTTAAAAAAAAGTAAACTATGTGGAAAAGTGGATGAAACAATTGCACACATTGTATCTAAATGTCAACAGCTAGCGCAAGTATAATATAAAGGCATAAAAAGGTAGCTCAAATTTTTACTCGAAGTTAAGTCACAAACTAGTTTCAGACCATGGAGATCGTTGGTACAACCATAAAGTAGGAAGTGTGATTAAAGATACTGATATGATTGAAATGTGACAGATGACTTATGTGACAGAAGATATGATTGAATAGTGACAGAAGACTTACCGTTACTGTGGGATTTTCCCATACAGATCATCGACTGGAGCATAATGGACCAGACATTGTTTTTGAAAATAAAAGGGTTTGATCGTGTTTGCTGATTGACATATCCTGTCCCTTTTGATACCAGGATTAAAAGAAAAGAAAAGGAAAAAATTGAGATATCTAAAGACTTAAAGAGAGATATCAAGTAGCTATAGAATGTAAGAGACGAAACTTTACAGAAAACTTCTCTGTTAGGAACTGCAAAGATACTAAGAAAAGTACTGGATACCTTAAGCCAAAGGACCTGGCCTGCTATTCAGCAGTTAACCGGCGGTCGACATTAATGCCGAGTGAACAGTGAATAATAATAATAATAATAATAATAATAATAATAATAATAATAATAATGAATGGGCTAGATCAAACATTCCCGCTCAAACCGCAGACTTGCCAGTCAGTTGCCTGACCTTAACCGGTTGTGCATGTCCCAAAAGGGCTGACACATCATGCATTTCTGTTTAACGGGNTAATTTCAAAAAAATACTGAGTTAGGATTGTTTGACGAATCTTTGAAAAATAAACTTCTTACCCTCAAAATATCTGCCATCAGTGTACCTCGTCCAGGACCAAGTTCAATGAGTATGACTTCTTTTGGTCGCCCATTCTCAAGCCAGTGGTTAAGGAACCAAACACCTATTAACTAAAACGATGGATACAAATAACAAAAACAAATCAATAAATATCTAATGTTTCTTAAAAATGTATTTGTTTAAAACGTAAAGTACAATTGATTGGACGAATAATACTCTACCTAATATCTTCTTATAGAATTTTTGATTTTCAGGTAAATGGCTGTACACTTATATCCGCGGAGGCCTTGGTTTCTTCATTTTATGTGCGCTTACCTCTTACAGTGGCAAGACTTACACAACTTTTAAAACCATTGACGGTGCCACTTTAGAAATGATACGGTCAAACTGAGAATACACGATGCACATCAAAAAAAAAAATAAAAAATTGGAGCTTAAAAACACACAAATCCAGAAACTGGTAATTCTCTAAAACACTGACCTTTCCGAAATATCAAACACTACATTTCCTTTAATTCAGTCTTACCTTGTGAAATCAAGTTATATTTTACCTTAAGAATGTCTATGTACTGAATTCAAACTGAATTCTAAACACTCTCTATAAAGAAGTAGTATAAGATTATAAATATAAGTAAAAGTTTTTCATCAAAACAGACAAGAACAAATAGCACAATACAACTATTATGCAATTGAAAAGTCCAGCAAACGGACGCCTCAGTTACAAATCAACATAACAGAAGATTTGTAAATTCTGGGTCTGGACTGTAGTCAATGGCTGATAAAGAAGATGTCATCCTTATAAAAAATATTTGACTGGAATGAACGAAATAACAATGGACTGAATGTAACAGATTAAAAGAAACCAGTTCTTGTACGGTTGTTGTTCGAGATGTGGGTAGCCCATAGCACTTACCTCACCAAAAATTTGACTTATTTCAGGGGATGTGATAAAATCACCTGATTTCCCAAATACATCCCTGTTCATATAATACCCCTAAATAAGCAGTAAAAATAAGTGTGTCAATCTAGTGTGAATCAAAAGAATTAAGGGAAAATACAATGTTCTAAAAATCTCTTTTACTAATCCAAACAAACTTGACATTTCTACTCAAATTCAAGCATAAGAAGACACTCATTAGAAACAACAGCTGCTGAAAAGCAGTCTTTTATTGTTACCACTCCTACTACTACTCCTTCTCTTACTATTACTTTACTGTTACCACTACTACTACCACCAGCGCTAATACTGCATATATATCATAAAATAAGCAACTGCGTTTGTGTCGCCTCTGAAAACCAACTAGTAACGCATCAAAATGTATTTGTTACTTTATTTCCTTCAAAAAGTCCCTTGCAGTACAATTACCAATAGTTAGTATCATTCAAACAATTCCCAATTAAATTCTTCGATCCTGGGATGCAGATAAACAGATTCTGTGGGTATGTGGGAAATCCCTTTAAGGAACTCAACTGTAACTGTGCTACGGTATTTTGAAACACGTTCCCTATCAAATATAAGGTTTTTTAAATATTTATAGGCTATGTGTATAATTTAAGACTCCCGCTGAAGATAAATTGTCTTCTTTTTGCTCTCGTCCTTCTAAACATTTGTACCACCTCCCTGGATTCACTATTTGGGTCTTTTTATCCATATGATTCTGTCCGTTTTGTACTCCTCCGTGCATACCTTCAACTTCCTAATCCTCAACTCCCTTCCTAATCTATTCTGGATCTTTTCTGTGGGCATGGCAGGGCCATTTTGACCACTTCCGCTTCATTTCTGCCCCATTACTCTCACCCTCCACATACTTATAACTCCCTCATTTGTTAAAATCTCCTATTGAAGGCCCTAATTGCACTCCCATACGTATTCCTATGGATTTTAGGAGCATGTTGTTATAGCAGTAACCTTTAAATATCTCAAGCGTCTGCATATTATATTATTTGTTTCTATGTGGCCCTAAAGATCCTTGGATCATTCTTTTCGGTACACGTTTTCACTTATCCAACCCTTCTTGGGGTGCTTTAGTCGATTTGCTACACCGATTCAAACCACAAACACCCTTCCTATTAACACCCTGATAGTGCATCTCAATTAAAGATGAATAAATATGGGCTTTGGGATGGGCTTTGGCATGGCCTTTGGTCCATGTTCACACTAAATTCATTAGTCTTCCAACGATCATCTTTATTTTCATTTTCACCTGATATGTTGTGGATTAACCATAAATGGATTTCCAGCTGATGCTTCTCTAACGTATACCAGATTACTTCCATTAGGACCCTATTAAATGGCCTCTCTACCCCAAACTTCATATAAAGGCCTGGGGTCAGTTCGTTAGATACAATAAACCTTCCTACAAACGAACTCATTCCTTGTAACTCAGGTTCCATATTAAATCAGACCAAAGGCGCTTTCTAATTTTTCACTTCTTCACTTAAAACTTTGCAATAAAAAAATTTGGGATTAAAATTTCTTAAAATCTCAGTAGTCTAAAGAGGCCTTAGGGTTTCTGTTCTACTAAAACTTTTCAGAAAATAATTGTTACAGAGACTTTTTGGGCTGAACGTCCTTCCCGACTAAAACCGCGGTTCTGTTTGACGTAGTGCTTGTTGCCGAGGATATAAGGCAAAAACTCATACAAGAGTCAAGACGACTAGTCAATAGTTCATCATAACTCAACTGATTTTCATATGGCAGAAAGTCAGCAAAGCGCAGTCTTGTATTTGCTCGAATGACACCACTCTCATCCAGGAACGGATTCAGTGCCACTAGCAAGCTCTTCTGATGAACGTGCTTGCCCTTTGCCAACTGCCGTAATTCTTCGGGAAAAGCATCTTGTTGCGATTCACAGATAATGGATGTTTCTGCATCTGAGATTTCTTGAGCTGTTAGCTCTCCAGCATCTCTGTTTGTTGCTTCGATTTGACAGTTGTGAATAAATCTTGTTACCCAAGCTCTTACCCGCTTCGACCGTAGGAATGAGGAGAACCGATTGGGATCCAATCTCCACTCACCCCCAGCACGATCAGTCAGTGACTGAGATACATGGCACACATGTAAGAGCTGTCGGGACTTCTTTGGTTTTGTGGTCTCCTTACTTGCGTCTGGAGTTTTCATCACTACGCTGGCGGGCCACTCTTCTTTGGGACAATAAAGAAATGCCGGTCCTTTCCACCATAGTTTGTTCACCTTCAGCTCGAGTGCAGATACTCCTCTGCTTGCTAAGTCCGCAGGGTTCTGTTTTGATGCAACATGTCTCCAGTTGGTTAGCTGAGTCTGTCGCTGAATTTTCGCCACTCGATTGGCTACAAATGTCTTTAGTGATCTGCTTCGAAGTCCAATCCACCACAGAACTGTCATGCTATCTGTCCAGTAAAATATCTTTGCTTGGTCAATGTTTATACACC
>RDPX01000031.1:364225-405324 GCA_003991215.1 Morbakka virulenta
TACCGGGGTTCTATGCGACAGGAAAGTACTGGAGAAAGTCAAGGGAAAGATGTACAGAACGATAGTACGACCAGCATTGCTCTATGGGATGGAAGCGGTGGCTATGACGAAGACCCAGGAAAGGAAGATGGAGGTGGCAGAAATGAAGATGCTGCGATTCTCGTTGGGAGTGACAAGATTGGACTGTATCAGAAACGAGGTGATTAGATCAAGGTTGGGGGTAACAGAGTTGGGCAAAAAGTTAAGGGAAGCGAGACTGCGTTGGTTGGGTCACTTGTACCGAAGGGAAGACAGTTATGTTGGCAAACGGATGGACAGTCTAGTGGTTGGAAAGAGGAAATGGGGAAGACCGAAAAGGCGTTGGCGTGACAACATCCGGGACGATCTGAAAGAGATTGGTGCGACTGAAGAGGACACACAAGACAGGAGGGAATGGCGAATGCGAATCCGCACCGGCGACCCCATCTAAATGGGATTAAAACCAGTGGAAGGGAATTACTATTTTCCATTGTACTCTTTAGGGAATCAGAATGCTTGTCAAGAGTATTTTAAGTCAGAAAACAATTTTAACTGTATTAGATTATCTTTTATTACAGTATGCAACCCAACCTTGGTTTCTACTTGGTAAACAAAAAATGAAAGCAGATGAAAGAAATTGTGTGTAGTATTTTAAAAATGCCACCCACACTTCCTTGCATAAAAAATTGTGCTTTCTGCTTCTCTTTCTCTAGCACCAAATTTTTTAGTGTAATCGGTGTTGAACGAAAAAAAATATTAGAGTATTAAAGGTACAAGCATTTCGTTATTTTCTTTTAAATTTACTTTCAATGTGTTGACAACTAAGAATAGCAGTGTGGATAGTAAATAAATTTTGTAACCATAATTTCTAAATTTTCTAAAGCTGTTTAAAATAATTCTTCCAAGTAATTTGTTTCCAGATCATACAAAAGTCTATATCGAATACAAATAGAAAAGGGAAGTACAGGGGAGGTTATTTAAAGAAAGGAAACAGGAAATAAAAGGTGCAGATAAATACAGCAAAAAGATTAGAAGAGCAACAGAGCAACTAACAATGGATCTCGCTAAGAAAAGATGAAATGATGGGGAGAGGCAAAGAAAGTTTAGATCAAAAGTGAAAAGAAAAGAACGAAAGAAAATAAACATGCCATTGAAAACCAAGCAATTGAAAGTTAAGCCATTAAACTATGTGAAAAAGGCCTGTCAAAGAAGACTGCTAAAACTGTAAACAATTCTTTTACTGTTTAAAACCTTTCTCTCATGTAAATTATCTGAAAAATAACTTAATCCCCAAAGCCCTATCAAAGGAAATAGCTGAATTGGTGATATTGTTTTATGAAAGTGATTTCAACTACAGACGGATGCCAGGGACGGATGTGTTATTTGTCCATGCTTGTAAAAATAAACAGAAATAAAAAAAAGAAGCTGCTCCCTGTTCTTCATCACATTGTCAACCATTACATCAAGCTCAAAGAATTGTATGTTGATCATAAACTAGAAAGGTCAAATTTTTTGAATTATGTTTTTTCCAAAGTAGGCTACACCAATGCAAAATCAGTTCTGGGGTGTTAAAAATGCATATACCATGAAAATATTGACTTAATTTGTTACTCTTTGGGTAGTTTTGCAGTAGCAAAAAATTACAAATTAATATTCAAAATCCTGGTTGACAGCATTTAGAAGACAGCCATCTGTCATTTATTTAATGAGGAATGCATTCAGGGAAAATATGACAAGTGCTCACCAAATGACATTTATCAGCTTTTTCAGCCATTTGAAATGTATTTTGATGAGGACAGATCAACCAACCAATGAATATGTAGTAGTAGAGAAAGAAAGCAGCAGCATCCACACTGTGTAAAATGTTCCACAAAATCTATTAGTCAACAATACACTTATTATGCTTGAAGAACAATTACGAACATTTTGCATACAAATTTATATGAATATTATGCAAATTAATGATTTTAAATGCCAGAAGGAAACTTATATGTGGAGAAATAATAAATAATGACTTTTGTGGAAATTATTGAGTTTAACAGATTTAATGAAATGGCATCTGCACATCGGAGATAGTAACAAGTATTACTGTTCTCTGCAAATGTATATTTTCTTAAGAATAGACAGAAAACATTCCAAAATTATTTTATATGCTCGACTTTGGCCATGACAAGGGCAGTATTTACTACTTAAGGCATACACATTGAGTGAAAAAGCTGTCATAGTTCATAAATTGCATTACTGGTCTGATGGCCCATCCAAGCTATACTTGTAACTTGCAGTTCCATAAAGATGACAACCAAGCTATTGGAAACTGAAACTTTTTTCCTACAGCCCATAGTAAAGGTGAAAATAACTGGCTTGGTGGTGACAATAAAAATGCTGTGCAGCACAAAACAGTAAAGAAGAAGGTAGCTGTGCAAGAAGTGAAGGGTTTTGTAAAAGTTGTCACAAAGAAATTCCCTTTTTGTGTTATTGTCTTCTGTCTGATGAAAGAGGTCAGACCTAAATCTAAATTTTTAAAGGAGGAGTATCAAACCCATTCTAAACCATTAACGGGAGCAAAACATTTCATTATGCAAAAATTTTCAATAACAGGGTCATTGGAGAACTGCTTTTCCTTTGAACTACAACAGCAAGAGTCTGATACAACTGAACCACAGATAATCAGGCCAAAATGTGGCAAATTATACAAAGTAAACTAGAGCAAAGGCCTTGCCAGCTATATGAAAAGTAAACAATTTAGTGGAACATTTATCTGTTTGTTTCTTTTAAACCAGATACCATAACTGTATGCACAAACTTACAAAACTGATAAGGCATGGTAACATGAGGGTGATATAACTGAAGAGTTGCCATTGCCAAACATGACTCATCGGAGAAACTGGTATCAATTTGGTTGTGAATTTGGCAGCTAGTTATATTATCTGCTTTTTATTGTAAATTTTGTGTATCAATTTCTATATAATAACTGTTATTGCACAATAAAATGGTGATTCTGCCTTCATTTGATGTGTCATGCCTGGAATATCAATTCTCATTTTTTGGAATATTAAATGGCATGAAAAAATTCCTTTGATTCTAAGAACTTTAATTTACACTTCCTTTTCAATTTAGAGTCTTGACAAACAAGTAGTAAAGCTAAAAGCTAAAGTAGTTTCATTGGTGAAACTGGTGCTAGCAAAGGTCATTATAATTATAGAAAAGAATTACATTGCTTTTAACATTAACACCCCAAAGCACAAAAGTTACAAAATTTTAATGTAATTACATACATTAAATAAAATTCTTATAAGACAGAAGGAAATAATGTAAATTTACTTCAGTTGCCACATCTGAAACATTGGTCTATTCAGTGTTGTTGATCACATTGTTCTTTCTTTTCTATATACCATTGCCTTTAGTATGGCAGTCTCTTGGCAGTATTGTGAATAATTATGTGTGTAATTTCATCACTAATATGAATTGTAACTGTTATAGTTAAATGGCAGTGTATCAAATTGTTAATGCTAGTATTATTTCTCCAGTATAGGTAAAGCAATCTATATTTGTAGATGATAAAAGATGCTGCTGACATTTCACTTTCACTTCGAAAAATTACTAACAAAACTTTCACAAATGACCAGAAAATCGAAAGAACTATTTGGTTGAACCCAAAACTTTCGGGCAACCAAAATTTTTACCCTCCAATGCTTTAAGTATCTTGGTGGAAAGAAAACATCTACCAGTGATCAAAAGAGAGACAATGCACAAAAACAATTGGTGTTTTCAACCTCTTTAACACTTACCTCCTTCACTGTATTGATTTAGTGAAAAAGAAAGGTATAAGTGGAGGTGAAACCTAAGGTCAGGTGGTAAGCATGCATCCAATGGCCCTCCAAAGCTATCAAACAAGGTTTGTCAAGCACTTCAATGAATAGAGTTACGAGGCTCTGTACAGATGATCTCCAAAAAGGCCCATGGCCTCAGCTTAAAGTCAAAATCAGGGGTGATGATCTGGCAGCAAATTGGCAGCAAAAATATCTAGCTCATTGGAGGTATGAAAGGTGTGCGATATTAATTAGGTTCTGTGGTGCTGATTATGACAATTCTAAAAAATGCATTTAAATACCTACTACTCTACAATACCTTGATTGTTTGTTTTAGGTAAGATTCTAGATCTGCACATGTTGAATATTCTAAAAACCCATGTTTTTCTCTCTTGCAACCTATCAAAGTAAAAATAATAGGTCACAAAACTATAGATACCTTTTTTTATTTGGAAACGTCTAACTCTATAGTACCATATGTGCACTGCTAAGCAAATCAAATCAATTAGGTTTATGTATTTTGATATCAATATCCAAAATCTGATGACTAGTTGTTACTAACCAAAGATACCTATACTTACCAACAAACCTAGATCTCTGGCTTTACAAAATCTGCTAGATGCCTAAGTCACAAATGTAATCTAATCATTATTCAGAAAATGTTAGACCACATGTAGTATGAAGTTTAACCACAGCTGCCTTTTGTAATTAAGTATATGTGAAATGAAACCACTATGAATTAATAATCAAATTTTCACAGATCTTCCAAGATCATCATCATCATTATTAGCTATCCATCATGTCCAATGTTGAAGTATCATATCGTATCATATCATATGTCTCCACTTTCATCTGTTTCTCAAAAGATATTGCAAATGGCTAACAGCAATTCTTTTTTCAGATTCTGGTTGAGGGTATCCTTCAACCCTAATGTAGGCTACCCAGCACTACACACCCTTTCCTTCAGCTGGAAGAACCTAATTTGTTTAGGTAGTCTGCTGTTTTCTATTCCATTCAAAGGGGCACCCTATCTAAAGCTATATTTGTGAAAAATTTGATACATGTTTAGCAGGTAAGCTTGATTAAGACATACTTGATGGAGACAAAATCCCACCAAATTTACATTCAGAATTTGTCACAGATGCTGCATCAAGTAAGTGATAAGTTTGTGAGCTGCAACCCTGTAAACAAGACATGCCTCAGCTTTGTATAGGTGCATAGATAGGTAAATACCATCTGATTCAGGTGATTTCCCTTAACAAAGCACATCTACCACTTTTACAACTTTGTTAACATCAGGCAGTCATTCCTTCAATGCTGAACAGGGGATAGCTCAAGATTCTTTGTCAACCGAGGATATAGTTCAGTGTTTTCAGTTAGCAAATTTCTTAAGTGTTCTACCTATCAAGTAAGGAGTTGATGTTTCTGAGTGAGTGGAGAGGTGTTATCACAGGCTATGGTCAGGGTGACAAACATTCAGACCCCAAATTCCTTTTAGGCTCTGAAAGAAGCATCCAACATTGTTGGTGGCTTATAAAGCTTGAAAATCAGCTGCATTTTTGTACCACAATTTTCTCTTTGGTTCTCTGCATTAGTTCTGTAGTCCTTTGTTATATGTTCTCAATTTTGCTTTGTTGGACCCTGTGTTTCTGAAAAGCAGATTACTCTGCACTAGATTCCTGTTTTCAATTAGTTTATTCAGTTCCTTGTTGTTCTCATCAAACCAGTCCTCGTGTTTTCTCAGCAGTCAAAAGATGCTAATTGGCTATATTGATCACAATTTTCTTAAATGACCACCATGTGTCTTCTACATCACCTGATGGCAGATGTTCAGTTTTATTGTTCAGGCTGGTTTTAAATTCTTCCAGTAACTTCCAGTCCTTGATTTGCCTGACATCAAGTTTTTGTTGATGAAGTTTCCCCTTTCTGAGTTTGAGCACAGTAGTGGTCCTGATCATGATATAGTCAATGTCAACAAAATCACCTTTGTTGAAAAAATGATTTTCATTGCAGACCAAAACTTCTAACATTTGTTATATTAATCAGTTAATAGGTTATACCAATGATTGTTTTTCATTCATTTTATTTGGCTGGTACACACAGTTCTCAGTCATTTGTATGAGACCCAGTCATTTTAGTTTACCATTGGGTTTTTCATTAAAATTTATTAAATTTTCTAATTAAAATATTAAAATTTGTCTTAGTATGAAGTTCAATTAGACAATTATTGTATATTGATAGACTAAAAAATTTAAAAGACCCTTTTGCAGGCTCAGATTTGATTACTTGTACTTATATGGAACAATTGTTGTTTCTAGTTCCTTTGTTATGATGGATCAGCTAAACAAAGAGTGAATTTGGCTGCTTCACCACCTAGGCATTTTCAAATGCCTAGATGGTGTATTAACTAACAGTCATAATGTCAATTTCATTTTGTTTGTAATCATCGAGGTCAGAATCAATAAAGAGAATCTTCTGGGCACCTAATGTAATATTGCTTTCATCAATTGCAAATGGGTTTACATCTTTTTATATCAGGACGTAACTATGGCCAGAATTAAACAGTCTGAAATATTTTCATACAAAAATGTTCAGGAGAAAGAAATATTTTAAATGTGTGGGAGAGCAATGTTTCCATAACATATTGATCTTTTATAAACATGGTCATGTTTACAAAACTATCTGGAATACTGTAATTAATGAGAAACTGGACTATATAAAAGACAACAGAGAAGAAGCCCTAAGCTTTGACAAGCATGCAGTTGGAACCTTCAAAAAGGAAGGAAACCTTGCTGTTAATAAACCAGTTAAAACTGTCTTATATAATTAACTGTTTTCTAAAGGGCACAGACAAGAATTTCATGTCAGTTGTTGTTTTAAGGTCCAGAAAATGTGAAATTGGATTTGTTCTTCTTCCCAAAATTTATGGTATTCACCAAAGAACTGTGATTTGGAATTGTTCTTTGAAAGGAAATTCTGAAATGAAAAAATAAGCATTCTCTATATTCATTCTAAAATTTGTATTTGTTTATGTTAAACTCGAATAATCACTGCTGCGTGACAATCATCAGTTCAAATAAGCACTACTTCTTGTTTAAAGGGTGAGTATATTCGGTCATATATGGTACATCATACACAGTCACAATCACGCACACAAACAATTATGTAAGAATATATATATTTATATATGCACACACACACCTTGGAATTGCCTATGCCTCTTGTCTTTCATCCTTGTGGCATTACCCCCACATACTTGCTGTTGATATACATTCTGTCTTTAATCTCGTCCTTCTTACTCTACTATTAATATTTGAATATGTTAGATTTTTGAATCTTTTCAATGTTTACTCAGGGCAAGGCTACTAATGTATTTCTTTACATTATGACAGTCAAGGTAATTATCCAGGTTTACCAGATTTTGATACCAGCTATTCTGGGTCTAGACCTAGGCTTTAAAATCTGGGTTTGAAAAACACCGTACAACACAGGATAACCCTGAATTATATCCATCAACAATCATGCTGGAGCTCTAATATCTGTGCATTAAAAGATAAAATTAAATAATTGGGCCTACCTTTACAAGCAACATTACCCAACCTATTGTACACCTTAAGTTCTGAACAAAGCTTTAAGACTCTATTTCTTAAAAAGGACATATTGTAGTCACAAATTCAAAGTGAAGCCATCGTTCCTGTCAAACTTGACAGTACCACACCATGCACATTATTCCCCCCGTCTGGAACGCCTCGTTTTGGTGTCTTGTTGTGCTGTCGAAAGTGGGAGGTGTCGAAAGCCGAAAGATCCTTCTCCTCCTCAGGCACCGCGTCCTTCCAGGACGTTGGTGATCACGCTTTTCAAATGAACTCGGTCTTTTGCTTTTTCTAACAGCTTTGTTGTTTTGATGCCTGTCCATGTCGATATACTTTTGAGGTACATCTTCCGTTCTCCACGTCTTCGTCTTTTACCATTTATTTTGCCAGTGAGTGCCAGGTGTTCTAAGCCTTCTTTCCTTAACACATGGCGAAGGAATGACAGTTGCTTTTCCCTGATCATGTTCGAGAGTTCTCTGTCGTAGTTGGCTTTTCTGAAAACTGTTCAGTCCAGGACATCCTTAAAATTCTACGTAACATCCAAACTTCAGCAGCATTCAACCTTCTTTCTAGCTCTGTCGTAATTGTCCATGACTCACATCCGTATGTCAAGACAGGAAGGACGTAGCACCTTAGAACTCTCAACTTGGTGTCCATTGTGATTGATCGTGACTTTAAAATCTTTGACATCCTCTCGAAAACTTCATTTGCCAAAGCGATCCTCTTCTTTACTTCCACTGTATTTCTACCATCCGCGGTAAGCATGCTTCCAAGGTAATTAAATTTGTTTACTTTTTGTATTTTCTCAATCGTCAAGTGGCAATTAACTTGTTGTTTTTTGCTTGTTGCCATGCAAAAGGTCTTCTTTCTGTTAATGCTTAAACCTCTCCTTGTACTCTCTTCTTTTACAGTATTCAAGATGCGTTGTAGTTTCTGAGGTGAATCTGCAATGAGAGTTGTATCATCTGCATATCGTATGTTATTCAAGTTGTATCCACCTACAGCGAAACCTTTCATGTCTTTAATGGTCCTCATTATGTTTTCGCTGTATAAGTTGAACAAGTCTGGGGATAGAACGCAACCTTGTCGAACTCCTCTTCTGATGTGGCTGTATCTTCCTACAGTATTCTGAACTTTAACCCTTGCCATTTGTTCCCAGAACATATTCCTTAGAATTCGCATGTCATTTCCATCTATGTCTGGGGATTGTATTATGTCAAGCAAAGTTTCATGTTTCACCTTGTCGAAAGCTTTGCTGTAATAAATAAAGCATAGAAACAAGTCTTGCTGCATTTCTATCGCTCTTTCAGATAACATTCTCATGATGAAGATGGCGTTCTGCGTACCTGAGTCCTGAGCAAACCCAAATTGATGATTACTTATTTCTGACTTCGTTGTTCTTCGTCTCCTTGCCAAGATGATTCATTCTCATAAGAATTTTGGTAACGTGGCTCATGAGGCTTATGGTTGTATCCACTTCAAATTCAGTTGCTCCTGGTTTTTTAGGTAAAGCTATAAATATAGATTTTGACATGTCTGACGGAATTTCTCCAGTGTTATCAATTTCGTTTACCAACTCTGTTATCTTATCGATACCAAAATCATCCAGTGCCTCAATCATTTCAATGCAGATTTTGTCTGGTCCAGTGGCTTTGTTTCTCTTCATCTTCTTTATGACTGATTGTACTTCGCTTCTCAGAATGGTTGGAGCTTTAATTGATTTTCTGATCACGGGTTTTTCTTCCCTGTCGTCTGAGAAAAGTTCTTCTACATATTCTGCCCAACGTTCCATTACCTTGTTCCATTACCTCGTCCTTTCCCATCAACAAAGACCCATCTGTGGCTTTAATGCACCTAGTTGAAACGCATGTCTTCCTTCCTACTAAAATGCTAATTTTCTTGTGTAACGATCTGTGGTTCGGCATCTTTCTATTTCCGCACACTCAGCATTTACTCACTCTTCCTTCGCTTCTCTACACTTCCTCTTGTAGTTTCGATTCAGAGTTCGATACTCTTCTGAGTTCCTGTTGCAAATTTTCTGTTTTTCTTCCATCAAATTTGGGATCTCTGCTTTCATCCATTGTTTCTTCCGTTCCTTCTTTTTAGGTGCTATCACCTTTTTGGCTGCTTCAACCACAGCCTTTCTCATTATGTTCCATATGTCTGCTTGTTCCCTTTCTAAGACGTCAAATCGGTTTTGTACTGTTATTGCATATCTAGCCTTCATCTCTGCATCTTCACGTAGTAGATTCCATTATAATTTTGTTCAGGTATCGATTGATTCGATTGATTGCGGAGATGAACACTGATGTTACAAATTACTGGATTGTGGTCACTGTCACAATCTGCTCCAGGATATGCTTTCGCGTTTTTGACTGTATTTTTGAATCTCTGATTGATTGTAATATAGTCAATTTGGTTCCTGACTCTGTCTCCAGGATATGTCCATGTCCAAACACGTCGCTTGTGGTTCCTGAAGAAAGTGTTTGTTATCACCTGATGTTTTGATTTACACCAGTTAGCCCATTGTTCACCTCTTTCATTGATTGTTCGAAGACCGTATCTTCCTGTTACATCGGGAATCTCTTCATTGCCAACTTTAGCATTTAGATCGCCTATAATAATTGTGATGTCTTGCGATTTACAATGTTCTCTTGCTTCATCGAGCTGCTCGCAAAACAACTTTATATCTTCCTCACTACTATCTGCGGTTGGTGCGTATCCCTGAATTACACTGAGGTCAAAGGGTTTGTCTTTTATTCTCATTAGCACGACTTTGGCAGACAGGGTCAAATAGCCAAGTAAACACTTGCTTATTTTCTCATCAAAAATGATTCCAACTCCTCTTTCACGTCTACTTCCACCAGAGTATATGATTCTTTTGTCATCTATCGTGAAATCGCCCAAACCAGGCCACCTAGTTTCGCACAAACCTAGTAAACTGATCTTCATACGATTTATTTCTTGAATGACATTTGAGATTTTGCCCGCCTGAGACAGGGTGCGAACATTCCAAGTTCCTATTCGAAGATAACTATTATTTCTGACAGTCTCTGGATGACGGTCGGATTCCACCTGTCGAACATGTGGGTTCCTACTAAACGAGGTGTTAGAATGCCTAACCCCATTCACGCTGTTAGTGTTGAATAAGTTTCTGTGCATTAGCATGATATTTCTGGAAGAAATAATGTGGTGTTTTCCCCTTGCCTTCCACATCCAATTTGGTCGAGCTGAAACTCTAGCCTTTGGTCCATCTGAACCTATCCCACAAGACAGCGGGTACAGTAAGGTGATACCCATTTCCTCGGTTAAATACAAGTACTTGCCTACTACCCTTATGAGTGTTACCGTTGGCCATACGTCAGGCTCTTCCGCCAGCATCCTCAAGCTCTGCTGCATCCCAGTGCTTCACCGTTACCCAGGTCAGGGAGGCTAAGCAGGTACTTCACCTTGCCCAAGGGTGACCTGGAACTATGCATTGTAGGGTAGGGTCGTTCATTCCCTAAGGGGTCCAGGTCCGCATACACGCAAGGAAATATCACTGAAAGGAAAAAGTCTCTTTTCAGGTCAATGGGAAAGAGCTTTTTTCTCCATGGAGGCAATGGACCAGGTAAAAACTTTCTCGTGTTTAAGAATTATGATTTGGTAATGTGGAAACATTGGACGTGACGCAAACGGCAGCTCTCCTGATCTGTGAACAGCAGAGAAGTGACAGGATTGAGTGCAGATAGAAGGAGTACATGCTAAAATCGTAAACTGAACCTTCAGGTCACGAACTACCTCGCACACCCAGGGGTTTTGCTTAACAGACTAAGGTCAGGCCACGGAAAGTATGCCGACTTCATGTAGAGAATAGGACCAGCACAGAGCAACCAGTGCATAACTTGCTGCACTGCAGAACCATTGGTCTTCAAGGAAAACTGCAAACTCTAAACGAAGAGCTTCGACAGTGGCTGCTATCAACAAAGTTGACCTTATAATATGAATTTGACCGTTATATATATATATATATATATATATATATATATATATATATATATATATATTGGAAATGTGCTCTCTGGAACCAATTCGTCTGTCTTGCTTGTTTGTTCTATTCCCTCTATTCCGGTCTTCCACCAATTCCTTTGGGTATTACTCTTTTGCCCTTGTCCTATGGATTCAAAACAAGAGCTTAATTTACAAATGGTCTCTGGGTTTTCTTTTTTGTGTGGTCTGGCCGCTTTCATCTTCTTTTGCTTGTGGATTTTTCTTTCTTTTGATCTTCGGCCACGTGTGCCTTTTTAAAAGTTTTTTTCTTTTACTTCTTTTGATATCATAAAATTGTTCCTGTATGCGCTGCATTTTCTTCGGTATACCTTGAATATAGCATTATCTCTTCTACGAAGGGTTTGGTTTCTTCCTTACTTTCCCACCTTGTTTCTGGTAATACTAGGGTATCTACTAAATCCTCTAATCATTTTATGGTGATGATTATTATTATTATTATTATTTATTTTTTTTGTTGCTATTATTGTTATTATTATTTTTATTACTATTATTGTTATTATTATTGTTTTTATTGTTATTATTGTTATTACTGTTTATTACTATTATTATTAGGTTTTCAGCTCAATGTCTGATGGATTACCTACGAATACCGCATCGCATTCATTTTTTAACAGGCTATGTTTCTAGGCAATTCTACAAACACTTTGTTTTACCCATATTTTTTTATAAACAATTTTGAAACTCAGGACCACTGCTGTCTAACTTCAGCCAATAATGTTAAGTTTTCAATGTCATTGTTAGTTAAAAGTCCATTGGAGGATAATACATTTTGGTCTATTCTTTTATTTTCTTTAGGTCTTAATCTGGTGTTTTCTCAGTAGTCTCCCTCGGTCTTCTACAAAAAATTTTCAACGACTTGTATTTTTAAAATAGTATGAAATAGTATGAATTTTCAGGGATAATGGTCCGAAAATTGTCTGAACAATTTCCATCGTCCTTTTCTGATCTAATTACTCAATCATTCTGCTTTGCTGACGTTGTACAAACGATTGTTTTTTATTCTGTCTTTCCATGTCAAATCCCATATATCGTGTTAACCTTTTCCTGTGGAAACCATCCATTGGGTCTTTGTCTCTTTTTGTCACCCCCAATGTTGCTGCTTTGTATATGAAATGTCGCTAATGTTTTCCTTCTTAGCATGTCGTTTTGCTCTCTTGACGTACTACCTAGCTTTATTGTTTTCCTACAGTTTTCATTATCTTTGCTTTCTCTTCTCATTTCCGTATGATCACTGTTCGCTTTGTTCACTTTTAGATTACTTTCTGCTAAATGTCAGGTTACCTTGTTAAACATTATAAATGTTCCATTTTCATGGCCACTAATAAAGTATGTATCATCAGCAAATATTTCTTCAGTTGGTACTGAGGATTTTGGGAATCAAAACTTATTCTTACGTTTGATTTATCGAGGAAATGTCCATTTTTCTGAGGTACTTTTCAAGATAGATGTTGATTTCCTGATTTCATCCCGTTGACTGAAACCAATTTTTATCACAAGATGATCAGCCATCAATTTATCTTTTGACAATAATTCACTTAACCTTATTTCATCTTCTTCAAGAAATATTTTAAGTTTTCTTATCAACTCAGATAGTATTATCGTATCGAAGGTGGAAGTCACATCTACATCAGTCTTGTATATTTTCACACATATGTATTTTTGTGCTTTTGCACAAAAATATTGATGAGTCCATACAACATCATTGGTACTTCTTCAATGTCTGTAAGCACTTTGAGGTTGAGGGAAATATTGTTCCGCTTTATCTCGAATTCTGTCGTGTGTTAGTAATGACATAAGTTTTCTACTAGTTTTCAGAAGATGTATTGGTATGACATTTGTAACTGGTCCGATTTGTTCATTAGATTTTGTTAGGGTTTTTAAAAGAAGTGAAACACCTAGATCTATATCTTCCTTTTGTTTACTTACATTTTCAATTGTACTGGCTGCATGAGCACAGAACGAATGAGGACATCAGGAAATTTGTGAAGGTGGCAAGTATTAAGGACAAAGCCAGATGAAGCCAGGCTCAGGTGGCATGGGCATGCCATGAGGAGAAAACCAGGAGAGGTGCTGAAAGATGTATGGGAAACTCCAGTAACTGGAAGGAGAAGAAGAGACAGGCAAAAGATCAGGCTACGGGATGAAATCAAAAGAGACATGAAAACAGTGAGACTAAGGGGCGCGTGGGAAGAAGTTAGAGGATGCAGTGTCGAGCGGCCGACCCGACTTAGCATTGGAAATAGGTCGAAAAGAAGAAGAAGATTATTATTATTAATTGTACTGGCTATGGTCCCATCGATATCTCCAAACTTGAGTAGTTCTGCATGTATGTTGTCTATCCGACAAATTTGATCTTTTCTTATCCGCCTTAAACCTTTCTTCACGTGTCCCTTTGTCACTAGGTTATTTAAGCGATTTTTTTTTGGTCATATTGTGTTCTGCACTTTGAACAGATTTATTTTGAAATATAGATAATAAATGTTACTTGCAGGCCTATTCCTTTCTAGTACATGTTATGTGCATTCTTCCTGGGTACTTTTTTCTTAGTCCTGATGTTATGTAGAAAATTTGGATAGCCAGCGTCCTCAACGATTTTAGTAGCTCTTGTCATATCTAGCTCCAGTGAGGCATCCATTTGCCACCAGAAATAAAGTAAGTTTGACATGTGCCCGTTTCTGTAACATAGGAAGCCTTCAGTTATTATATGGTTCAAGGGAAAATTGACTGCTGGTCGAGCTGCCACATAGGCCTCCTTTTCTGCCTGCCTGTTGACGTTGTTTTTGGTTATTTGAAGCGATCCTCCTATACTGGAAGAGGTTTCGTCATTCACCGCTGACGACACGCGCCGTGTAGCGATTACAGACTCCAGGCATAACCTGGGACCTACTAGGCTTAGGTAAATGCTTCGTCTTCATTTAAGTTAGAGGAAATTTGCTGGAATGCATATAGTGATTAAGCTGCTACTTGACTATGTGCTAATAGTTTTCAAAGAAGACCAGTACTTCCTATACAAGGCACTTTTTAGACTCCTCTAAAGATAGTTAATGTACGTTTGAAGAAGAAAATCAACACATAGGCTTTTGTTTTCACTTTTGGACCAATTGTCAATGTTAATCTTAGTGGGGTGAACCAATTCCTTCAGCTTCTGGTCACTCGATTCATTGAGCGCTAGTTGAAGAGGTTTGTTTGTGAACTTTAAAAAAGCTCGTCATCTTTCCGTTATCACTTGGCACTGATTAGTCATTATAGGCTGTGCCAGATGCCATTTCTCTAGAAATTTCGGGTCAGTTATTCCTCCCCACTTTTGTCTTTAAGCATACAAACAACTTTATTTCTTTAATTTTTCATTCTTAACCCTGTAGTCTTTGTGAAGAAACTCTTCGTAGTCATTTCAGATTGTATCCACTTGTAAAAGGTTCCTTTGCTTTTGATTGCAGCAGCTTCCTAGAACCATCACAGAGCATAATAATAATTGCTGTACTTTGTTAAAAGCTAACAAGGGTTTTAACAGTTTCCCTACAAGTATTCCATGCTTCGTTCCAGACTAGATTGTCAGAAAAAACCTTGTTACCCATAATTTTTCGGTTTTGCTGCACAATAGGTATAATGGTTTTGTTAATATATTTGTAGCTCCTGGCAGTTAATTTTATCATTTTCTTAAAGTACCCTTTATGTTAGATGAGCTTAACCATACTGCCCAAACAAATACCTTGTAGTTTTATCACTGTCTACTGTAATTATCCCCAAAACTAAAAAAACTGGTGAACAGAGATGGTCAGGACGGAAGTTCAATTGATGACAGAGCTACTATTTAGTCTCAACATGGAGAGGCCCAGAGCCCAAGTAATTGGCCTGCTACATCCTGTAATTGGGTCTATTTGCTACCCTATACTTGAGGATCCTGGACGTGACACAAGTATCTTTTCCTCCTTGTATGTCAACAATGCTGCCAAGGTAGGTAAAGCTCTCTAACTCTTCTAACTCCTCGATGGCAATTGTGACGGGGTATGCTTTTAAGGTTTCACTTTCATCTTTTTCCGAGGTTGAATGTGGTGTCGGGTTCCTGGTATACGTTTCTGTAGCATACAAATGTTTTTACAGGGAGGGGTTGCTGACCCCTCGCTCAACCCTCCTCCTTTTCCGTCCAGGCTTAGTGAATAGGAAAATACCTTTCCGAATAAAGAAAAATAAGTCGCCGACAGAGAACCAATAAGTAACAGAATTTCTTGAACAAGATTGAAACAAATGGAAAGAGCTAGTTTTGCTATTAAAATTCATCTGATTTTTTCCCCATTCTTACTCAAATGTCTCCCTGCTACGAGCAGACTTTAATTTCTTGCCAATTGCCTTGCAACTCAAGGAGAGCAAATTAAAACTTTGCGTGAATCGTACACTTAGGCTTGCCTAATTTGACCTCGAAATCGACATCTGGCTTGATCTGTTCCAATAAATTTGGGGTGTGCTAAGCAGTTTGGCTCCAATATGGAATCAATTGTCTTTTATATTTAGCAACCAATGCATTAGCAATAAAGGAGAGAAGCTTTTGTTCAGTCGCGGTTGGTGGCTCTCGTATGGGTACCAAATATAAATAAAGATCAAAAGTATTCAAGCCAAGGTATTTTTCAAGCATGTAAACACTACCGATTCCAGTAAAAAAAATTACAGTTAAGGAGTAGATCGTCGATTTGTCACCTTTACGTGAGTCTCACCACCAAGAATTCCACTGCCAAACGCGGGAAGGAAGCCGAAATATTCCAGTAATTGCATTTCTGTTTATGCATCAAATAAAACACTAAAAAAACCCTTTCCAAAAATCAGTTACCTGCCGTAACAGGTAACAGTGGCAATATATACAGACTTAATTATAAAGGATATGTAATGGAACCTTACATATGAAAACTCTAAGAAGGTATGGAAACAATAAATGGGAATTATGAGTTCACCAAGGACCAGAAATCAGTTAAGACACAAAGAGACACGTTAGTGAACTCCAAGGATCCAACATTACCTCGGGAAATCTTGGGGCCTACTTATCACATCAGATACGAAGTGGATGGCCACATTGTGAAAAAAATTAAATCGATTTCAACTGACATACTTTAACTAAATTGAAACATTTTACAGAGCTATTTGTTGTTTCACACAAAATCAAGGCACAGATGAAACCAAATGAACATCTGATGAATGTTCTGGCATGTTTGTATATCTTTGATGTAAAAATAGGTTGAACTCGATATTATTATTGAATACATTGAAGAATTTTCACCGACCAATAATTTGCCTATTTCAAATATACCGCTGTAATTTTGGTTCTAGAGATTTCCGCAGCAATGCTGACACTTTCAAAGCCCTTTTTCTCATAAGGGTGCAACATACGCTTTAATATCTTACATAAAAAAGTGCTCATCCACTTCTCAAGATCCAGGAGTCTTGTAAAGCTTTTTACACAAAGAAATTGAGCGTCGAACAAATTTTTCTGTAAAATTTCCATTTAAATTTAAGAAACTATACTGAGCGGGGCACATTAATATAATTCCACATGTTTACATCAGCGTTCACTTTGAAGCTAAAATACAAAAAGTTATCGAGGGGTCTTAAATAATAGTGAAAAAATTATGACACTGTATCTCACTAGGTATCTCTCCAACACTCTTACACAATAAGTGACGTAACAAATGTCCAATGTTCAATTTCCCCTTCAATTAGATTTAAGAAAGGCGCATTGATCCCGAAACCCTCTATCGTTTGTTAGATCTCTAGGGGATATGAAGGTGCCTCAAAAAATAAACCTGATTACTTAAATGACTTAATATACTGTATAAGTTGTTGAGCAGATTTAAATGCAGCATCACGACGTTTTCTGCTACGTATGATTTCTTAACCAAACCCACTAAGAATATGGTTTGGCTCTTTCCTCTTATTAAAACACCAAACACCCTTTTGTGAACAGAAAGTAGTTTGCTGGATCTACTACAATGCGTAAAAAGAGAAAACTGGAACTAAATCAATCAAAAAGTTTGCTTAAGTGAATTTTTGTCTAGTTAACTGCATGAATAATTGGGCATTAACCTGCAGTGTCTAATGGGGAAAATAAGAGAGAAAACAAAGAAAACCATTTAAATGCTCTTTAAAAATATATGCTCGGATGTATAGCAGAAAATTGGTCAAAGACTAGGTAAAGTTGGAAATGCTACACATTCACCCTCCCGCATCATCATGCCCTTTACAGGCTTCTCACGAAGGTATCCAGGTCAACCATCACATTTAAAACTGCATTTGGAAATGTTATATCCAGGTTCTGATAAGCGCAGTATAAGCTTACAACCTCTTCTTTTTTGTTCAGGTTCAAATGGAGTAAAAATAAAAAATAAAATAAAAACAAAACTAAACAAAAGACCAACATCGCCACACAGAGAAAAGGCTGATACCCATGGTCTCCAAGCCTTATGTTCCACAAAGGCACGTCTGTAAAAGTAAAACTATATATGTTTTTGGTAATGAGTGCAATATTGTTAGTACCAAGGATCATACCTATCCAAAAGTACGAAAACAATAAAAAGTAAAATGATATTTAAAAAACTGTCTCAAAATGTTTCAAAATACTTATTTCTGTTCAACATGTAATATTTACAAGAAAGAAGTTAATCGTGCGCCTAAATTTTCAATAAAAGGAGTTCTGGAAACTTTCAAGTCAACCGTGAGTTTAATACAACATCGCCATGTACTCAGAAACAACAATATTTAGCACGGTGGTGGTTAGGTAAGTTTTGTTGATGCCTGATCTGGTTGATAAGATATTACGGGACAACTCCGTTGACCAGTAATACTTTACCTCAAATGAACTTGATTTTTAAAGTAGGCGTCGGGGACATATTAAAAAATTACGCTACATAAGTCGTGGCTACTTCCCGCGTTTACAACGCCCACGCCCACGTCCCCTCCCACGCCCTCTTCCACGGCGACAAGTCCTTGTTGCAATCTTCTCTACTGCTGTTGAGTCTGATGCCTCATCCTGAATTTTGTGTAGACTATCTTCATCTACATTTAAATCCACTGTGCCCAAAAGTTCATCTTCTCTGTTGTCACCCATGCCCTCATTCACTTCTGTCAAAGTTACGTCTTTCTGAGTCAATATGTTATCTGCTACATCAGACACCTTAACAGAACTTGTGTCAAAATATGAGTTCTGGGTGCATGGTGTCATCGAAGCGTCATTCGCTACAAAAGAAACCTTGGTTGGGTTTCCGTTAAAATCTGATTTTCCATCAAGTGTGCTAATAATGGAATTTGACAGATTGGGCATTTCGTCAGTAACTTCACTTAGATTTGAATATTGATTACTTTTGTCATCAAAGGTATCCACTTTATCGAAAATATTGACAGTAAATGAAGTAAAATTTACATTTTGATCAGGTAACTCTGTAGTTTCTGGCTCTTCAGTATTAAAATTCTCAGACTGCAAAGATAGTTCTGTACCACTCGAGGGTACTGCATAATCCTCCGCCATAATACCTGGTGGCAACGGTTCATCCTGCAGTGTTAAATCCTTGTGAACCATTAATGTTTCTTCAACTGCAGAAAGTTCAACGCCAGGAGGCAATGGGTCCCCAGGTGATGGAACCTTAAAACTATCAATGTCTTCTGTCTCCATTTTTCGTCCTTTAGGTAATGATGAGCTAACACCATCGGTAGAATTAACGGATAATTCTTCAGCATGTTGATCGAGGGAGATAGAAACGCTGCTGGTAACGACTAATCCACCTGTTGATTCTGATGAGGACGTAGTCTTCGTTACAGAGCCAACAGTGTCCTAGAATGTGGTAATAAAACAACATAAAACAAGTGTAGAAAATTTAAAAAATATAAAAAGGGCCTTTTACGCATTGATCTGAACCTTGGGATACATTTTGGGATACAATGGAATTTAACCAGTTTAAAAGTATATGACAATCTAAAAATAACATCTCCTGGCAATTACAAAAAGCACCATTGCATACCTTATCATATAGAATGAAATATCGTTATGGATAAAACTTCCACTTAGCTGGCTATCAGTTATCAAAATGCCACTGTAAAAAATTACTCTGCAGATCGTTAAAACGGTGGCTGTAATGCATAAATCAACTTCTGGTTACCTACCCACCAAACTACTTTTTATTAAACAACATTATCGTTTTCAAGAACATCTTTTGTATCAAATTTTTCTTTACGAACCTGTGGTAAGAATTCCTACAGTTTTTCTGATTGTGGGGAGGATTTTTTTCCATTCAGGTGGTTGAACTTAGCATAATTTGTAACTAGTAGGCACGTACAGTCAGTTTTACAATCAATTTTGTCATAAAGGTGAAATCCTCCAAAACTGCGAGACTTTCACGTCAGAGTCAAAAACTGACATTTATCTAGCAGTTCAGGAAAAAACATTTGCATCGAAGCTAACAAAGTTTAACATAAAAATCCCACATTAGCCTGTATTTTGGCTTGCCACAAATAAATAAATGGATGGGTAGAAGCCACAATAAATAGCTATGGCGAGCTTTCAAAGTATCCAGTGATTTCATCGCTAATTTCACATTACAAGTCAGGTATTTACAAAAAACTATTAAAGCACAATGTTAGAACACAGTAAGCTTAGCATTATATAGCAACAATAGTTGCTCGTTTCCACAGGTATTATCTACAGTGATTTCATTTGTTTTTACTAGAAAAATAATTATTTACTGGCATATAATATCTCCTTTGGTGTGCGGTGTGTGCCATAATCTACCGTTATACTGGTTTGATACAACAGGACCATCATGGACGTACGGACGCAAGCAGACTTGTTTACCCGCGTGCACATGTAATGAATTATCCCAGTAAGTGGTATATTTTGGAACTAATATTCTAAAAAATCTAAATTAACATTTAAATAATCTTTTATCAAAATAACAGATGAATATGAATGGTTGAAATATATTTAAGACTGATGGGGTATTTGTGCTCACAATAGCTAACTTGTTCTCTTTAGTTTTAATTTTGCAACAAGTGACTAGCTTTACATCTTTACTTCAATAATAAGATGTTGATTACTATTAAGATTGTCAATTAAAATTGTTAATCCCTGTTCAACACAATCTTAATCGTCACACTGTTGAAGAGAATGGTGTTATCTTTTGACTGACGCCTTAGGTAAACCAAAGTTTAAGAAAATTAACGTAAATACTAAGTTTTAGATACAACAAAATTCTCCCCAATGTTTTGTTAAGAAATATGATCACAATCTTTACTTCTGTAATACATGCAGTTGAATATGAAATTGAAAGGCACGTGCATTTAACTTAACTAAAGACGTTCGATCCAACGGTGACAGACAATTAATGTTTTCATAAATCCTCCTACCCAAAATGCACAATTAAATGCTATCTCATACGATGACGAATGACAGCGATATCTTTGTTTCATTGCAGATACAAACATCCATTTTTAAACAATCAAATGGTTTCAGTTTTTTGGTTCTTGTAACAAAGTAATTTTCCTATTAATAGAGTTTCTAAAGTCATTTACCTCTTCCCTCTTGTCATCAGTATCCTCCAGTGTTGTTTCCAAGGATCCGATAGCCGTGCCCTTTTGGACAACTCGTGTTTCAACAATTGTTTGTGATTTTGTTTCAGTCTTCGTTTCGGCCTTGGGAGCGTGCCACACTGAAATAGTGTACTTTTGTTTCTTTTGCGGAGGAGCGTATGGCTGAGGTACACCAGGATACACCGGAACCATGGCTTGCGATCCGGGATAACCAGAAAACCAAGCCTGTGGGTAATACGGTCCTGTCACTGTTGCATAGCCAGGTGGGTATCCTGGTTGAGGGCTGGAATACAAGAAATAGTTAAATGCAAAGGAATGCAAAGAAACTACGGTTGAGAAAGTAGAACGAGTGACAAAAGTCTCTTGTAAAATTGCTAAGTTTCAGGAACCGGTTTACTTTAATCATAGTTCTTTAGTTCTTTAATTCTAAATAGCTAGGATAATACCTGGAAGGGATTTGCGGTTTGGACTTCAGCCACCTCCCCAAAGTTCCGCGCTCTATTTTTTCCCTCCATTACAAGTGATAGGCTGCTCAGTCTTTACTAACATAATTTGGAGTAGGTTAAAAGTAATTATGAAAAACAATTAAAAGTATTTTTATAAAACGCTAATAAGATGTACTGCAACTCTGCAATAATGTGGCTTCTACTCTTGCAAGGGCTTCACGTCAGAAAAACATATTATCTGTGTTAATTTCAGATCAACAACAGAATGCACTGCTAGATGTACTATTTTTTTGCTCCTGAAAAACAAATGTACAAATATTTCAATTAAAAAAATGTTTATGACTTGACTTCTACCGATTTCCAAACACAGTATGCTGAGACAACAACTGGTGTTCATTTTACTATCCACAGGTGTGTAAATCGATAAATAATAAAGAAACGTACTGCTGGGTGTTTCAAAGTTTCATTGTTAAGCACTAGTCAACGCAACCGTATTTACTCTTATTAAAATCTCATTGTGCTACTGTTTTGCGGAATAGCACAAGAAAAAATTACACCCAAATCTCCCAAGACTCAGGTGTATTACCAAAACATAATTCCTGGGCTCCGTCGTGAAAATGTATTAAAAGCAAACTTTGCAAAACTCCATAATTTGAAGCTAACTGCTATCTATATAGATTTCAGCCAAAATTTTGAAGACTTCGACAACTTGAATCAACTCAACAATTTCATAAAGACTTCCTGAAGGTCTCCCTGATAAAATACAACGAAAACTGTTGTCATAAACGGAGATCCGGTCGCTTTCGGGTAGAATGAAAAAACCCCAAATGATCAGCCGTTTAATCATACTGGAAATAACAAGCGCGTCGAGGCCAAATTCATTGCACTTTGATAAAGGCTGCCCATATGCAAAGTTATAAATTTCGTGTTTCCAATTTCTTTAACCTATTTGCTCTAAAAAGCTAAAAAAAAGTAAAACATAAATCAAATCACCCAGGCCGAAAAACAAAATTCAACGATAAAGAAAAAGTCCTGGATAACGCACAATTAAATTTAATCAATATGGAGACATTTTTAGCTGAAATAAAACTTCTAAAAATCCTACCCAGTATGCACCTGCTGACCATATACTGACACTGTCTGTGCTGGGTGTACATAATTTCCTGGTATGGCGGAACCTTGCGGTGCTGGTCGGTAACCTGGTGGTATAAAGCCTGGTGGATAACCAGGGAATACCACATTTTGTTGAAAAACAATTGGGTGATGTGGATGCAACTGTATTCCAGGTGGTACTGGCTGACCCGTTGGTTGAGGCATTGGATACTGTTGTGTGGCTGAGGTATTTGAGTCACTTACAACAGATTTTGAATTTCTCCTGGTCAATGCCTGAGCTTTGTTTCTGAATACTGTTTCTAGTTCAACCTTGGACCAGTCAAGATTAAAACCATACGTGCAAGACCGACACTGAAAAGACGGCGGGTCGGAAGGACCTAGATGTAGAAGAAAAATGTGCAAGTTTTTTTAACTGCGACTACTGAATTTATAAGAAAAAATATCAAAGCGAACTATTTTCAGTAAACTTTACCACCACTTAACAGACGTAAACAATCAAATAACATAGTCCATTTCCCTCGCAATAACAGAATTACAAACCTTGGTTTTTCTGGGCAAATATCACAGCCATCTACCTATTCCCAATCAATATCTAAAGAAAATGAGCCAAATATTAACAATTCCCTAGAAAACCCTTTTATGCTGGCAGCTCCAGTTTATATGGATTTTTCTTAACAAGTGTCAAATTCAGATCAACATGTGGCGAAAATTTTAACAACTCAGAAATGTTGATGGGAAAATAAAAGGCAAAGGGAACTATATAACCCCAAATGAATAACAGAAACCAAAAATAAACAAGTATCTGTGCCAGTGATATCCTCTGATCGAAATGTTCAGGGTAATTCGCTCTAACGTGACAAACAATGGCTATTAAATTTTCCTCGAAATCTTTTGACTAAAAGGAAGTTAGTTTTATAAATCGTAATTCACTATGTACTTTCCCAAACCCACCTGAAATCAACACAACAATAAGCCATACAAGAAGTACGAATGACGCTCTTTGAAGAGATTTTATGGCAAAATCTACAATATGTATTTAAATGGCAAAATACTATTTGTCTTGTAGTCTAAATTAAGATACTTATTGTAACGATGAAATATAGATTGAGTTAGCATTCTTTGTTATGAATACATTACCCTAAATTGTAACGAGTCCGAAACGGAACAAAAATGCCTACCCTTCCCTTGGAAGGATCAAGTGCTTTCCGTAACCACTCGGTATATCCATTGAAAAAGAAGAAAACAATGGTTGCTTTTCTCCCATAGAATTCTGCTATCAGTCCCAACACTACCTTTTTATAAGAAAAGAAATTCATAATATCATACCCTTTTTCATTTTGTATGCATTTCCATCATCGAGAAGTTTACATAATTCTGGTGGCAATTCCTCTTCAGGATCGTCATCTTCATATTGAAGAATAATATACAAAACATCAAAAGAGTGGCAATAAGGGCATTTCCCGTCTTCAGACACTGGAAAGTCGCTTGATTTATAAGTCATTTCGGAAGCTTTTGTGATTGCTGTGTTATTTTCTGACTCTTCTTTTGGAGTAAGTTCTAAATCTGATTTATTTGAAGCCGGATCCGATTCGGTAGCAGCCGGATCTGATTCGGTAGCAGCCGAAACCTCATTGTTTACTAATAAATCTTCGCTACCACTTGAATGCACTCCACTAAACTCAAAACTATCTGGTGTCTCAGCAACACTTGTTTGGCCAATCGAAACGGATACAGTTGTTATAGTATCAGTAGTACCAACAGTAGTATTCAGGTATTCTTCAGAATTCTGCCTATATGTTACTGGTTTCCGACTGATTTCGACTGGAGATATTCCAGCAGCTGGCGCTTTTATCCTTGCAGCCAACTGATTAGCAAGATTATCATATTGTTGAGCAATGCGAGCATTCATAATCGATATTTTACTTCCTCTGTTTACAGGAGTGATAGGTGTTACTGAAGACGGTTTGTTTTGCGGGCCAAATAATGACGCAATCTTTTGCTTCAACAGTTTTTCTTCCGCTTCTTTAGCTTGCTGCTTGCGCAGTTCTTCCAACATCTCCTCGTCTTCCTCTTCGTCTTCCTCCTCCTCCTCATCCACCTCACCCTCTTCTAACTCCTCTTCTTCTGTTGTTGGGTCATTGTCCTCCTGCTGATCCTTCTTATTTCCTTTGATTTGTTTATCTTCGTTTTTGTAGGCTTCTGTTTCGTCTAAATCATTCCTGGTGTCCAGCTTTTTCTTTCCCGGCTCTCCCAATGGGATTAACAATCGTTTCTTTAAAGTACCTTTCATCCAATCATCCCTTGCTTCATATATTGCCAGCATTGTTCGAATGAGTTTATCTTCGTAGCCTAAATACGAAAAAAGCTTTCATGTTGTAAATTGTTTTCAATAAATGAAAAATAATGCAGAGAAAAAAAAATGCGAGCAATGTACAAGAATTCAAATAATATAATCATAGCAACAATTATGGCGCATGTAGTTCACGTTTAGATTTATAAACCGTTCTTCATTCAAATGTTCTGAACAAAATATATAAAACTGCAGGAAAAGCAACAGGTGCTACTTTTTTAGTTCTGATTGTTTAGATCTTCGACTAAGTAAACACTTTTGAAGGCAGGTGAAAATAAAATGCTAACCTTTCTCTCCATGATTTGAATCATCGCAAAAATCGTCAAGGACCACCCAAGAAACCGCTTTCCTATAGTACTCAATGTCAATATTTGATTCGTCAAAATCGAAATCTGAGCTACTGGAATCCGAGTTGCCATCAATACTCTTTCTTCCACTAAAACCTTTTGAATAAGGGAAACGAAACAAAGCGGAGCTGTAAGAGCCAACCCACCAATATAACATTTAAGCAGTGAGCAAAATAAAATGAACTACAAGTAAAGAGGAAGAGGAGCCTGTACCAATCCAAACCGCTGCAATTAAAAATATACATACATCAAATTAACTTAAAAAAGTACCCCAATCCCTTCAATACCATTCCTATTCATAGATATTAGAATGGGGTGGAAACCCCCTAATCTGACAGTAATACTTGAAATGGGGGGGGGGGAGAACATGATGAGAAATCGTATGGGCTACTAGTACTACTAAGTTGTGAAGGTAGTACCTTCAAGAAGAATAGTTTTAGTGATATCGCAAGAACTTGCTTCACGTTAATCCTAAAGGCATGTGACACTATAAGGCATCTCCTCACCCTGTGCCATACATAAAATTGGGTCTCCGAGTTCGTCCAAGCTAATTCAACACTTGCCGTATTGCAATCAGAAGAAATTGGTGCGTGGTTTCAATCCCCTACCCATCCTCAATGGGTGTCCAGCAACACTAGAATGCGTCTGCCATAGTTAAGGTGAGTTTCCTTTATAACCTATTTATACCAACCGAGAAAATGGTTAATCACCACTGCGTCTAACGCAGCCGATCACCTCTTTGACATACGAGGATCTTAATTTATGGACAGAAGAATAAGTGACAACATTTTGACAGATTTCAAAATATAAGCTAAACCTAAGGACTTTCTACGCTCAAATTCCCGCTGGTAAAAAAATGAATGGGATAAAAGTTGGGTCCATTAAGTACAGTATACAGATTATTAAACTCGAGGGCAACCATCGTCTTTACATTACAAATTTCCGCACAAAAATTGACAAACGCAGGTAACATTTTGCTTTAAAGTGCAATACAATATCTACGCTTTTATTTTATTTTCTACATTATTTAATAAATGAAATATCGGACTTGCATTGCTTACTCTTACCACAAAAGAAAAAATAAGATAAAAACTACTTTACCCGGTGTCTTCCAACCCTTGTTATAAGTGTCGTAAACCACGAAGAAAAATTGTGACACTAACGGCTGGCAAACGATAAATTTTACGTTTTGCCTGTTTGATGTTATTCCATGGAACTCTACTACTGCATTCAGAGGTCGTTACAAGGTAGGGATATTATGCTGCTTAACAAAGTATCATTCCCACCTTCAAATCCTTACATCTCACACCAACAAAACCTCTTTTCATAAGTTCAATTGACGCTTCTGTTGCTGTCATGGATTAAAAAGGGCAAATACTGTACGTGTCTGTTTTTATGCCTGTGTTTATGTTAACACATACACAAATACACACATATTGTTTGCTCAAACACCAATAGAAACATTGTGGTACCCAGTAATGGCATGCCACTTTCTCCAGAGATGTATATTATGATCCCTAAGGCTATTCGGTCAAAACCCGCTTTAAAAAATGTGTCAATTTACTGACACCATAAAAAGTATCTTGTCAGGCAGTCTGTAGATAAATGACGAGGCTGGAACTGATTTCATCACCCGGAGATTGAATATCACACGCTGAGTATATTCCAAGTGCACGTCATGCAGCACATAGCCATAATTCGTTGTAGTAAAACTTTAAGTCCTTATGTTCTTTTCACAGACACGAGGCTATAAAGCAAATTCTGGAAAACCAGAAAACAAAAAATGCTACTTTTATGGTTGTCCTATTACTGGGGACTTTTTAAACGGGTTTAAAGTATACATAATCTGATCACAGGGACTGCTGTCATCGGGGATTTTCAGGCCTGACTTAAGTGAATTCTCACAAAGATAAGTTGAAATTTAACAGTAAAATTTGTAATTTCATGTTATTTTTCTAAATGAAAAATATTGGAAAAATTTCATTCGGCAATTTAAATAAACAAATAACCTTTCTTTGACTGTTCAAGTTAAAGAATTGTTCCAAAACAACACCAAATACACCACTTAGTTAAAATCAACAAGTCCGTAGATGTCCAACCATATCTGAAGGTGCCGGTCAAAGTGTCAGAAGAACTTACAAAAAAAGCACTAAAGCTTGCGTAATGAAGCATGAAGAAATGGCTAGATATGACAAACTGGTTGTAGGAATAAAGTGACGGCTCACAGGCTTACAAAGTCGCAGCACCGTTGTCAGTATTGTTTAAAATTGAGTAAAATCATCTTGAGTATTACCTTAACCCAGCAAGCCCGGTTGCACAACTAATATTATGACAATAAGGGTCTTGAATAAAATTGTTTTCGTACACCCCTAAAATTACACAAATGGTAAACAATCTGATCAAGAAATGGTTAGACTTCACACAAAAACGTAATTGCTCTTTTTTGAACCATAAATTCAAAAGCTTCTACGTTCATAAAATCTTGTCAGATTTCTCTACAGGTCAAAAATCTAAATTCGGCATCCATAATTGCTTGGTACAAAACCTTGGTATTGTTCCGTTCAAGTACATAACGACTGTCTAAATCGCTACGGTGACAAAATTTGTAAATTACTATAATTGCCAATAAATCTTGTTTTTCCATATGAAAAATCAGGAGTAAGTACAATTCTGGTCTTTGGGGGAGGTGTTTTTTGGGCTTACCAACTGAAAGAAGGAAATATTATTCTGAATATCATAATGACTGTGGCTACGACGAGAAGTCATACGTTTGGCAGTGAGAGCGAGAATTGTTGTTAACTTCATTAGGGAAGAAGTTATTCTAATATTTTACATTTTGAGCAATCAGATAAAATTACAAAGTTCACCAATGACTGCTTGACTGTAAAATTCACTATATGAAACAAAAATTTATTTAAGTATTTTTAATTCTTTTCGCTTCACCAGAAGGTAAGAATTGTACAATTGTATAACCCATGATCTCCAAATTCACAAGAATTCTTCTAATAACCAAGCCCTTGTAGACTCATAAACTCAAAGACAAACATATAAAAAAGTTTCACCATAACACACATAACAAAAAAATCCTATTCCTGAAAAAAATCCAAACAACAACAAAACCACGACAACAACTACACGTGTCATAATTCCTGAGCAGGATATTAGAGGTGTTTTTCCGGTATAATTTCCTTGACTTTTACCTTGCTCTTCGTTTTCAATCTTCAACTAAAACAAAATACAGAAAAAATGTTTTTTAACACCGCTTAAAAGTTTTATGATGAAAGTAATTGATTTGCTATTAAACTCGAAAAGTTCTCGGTTACCAATGTATTATTTGTTGTGAATCTAAAGCTACGAGTCAAATTGACACCAAAATAAAACCTCAATAATGTAGATGGGGGATTATTTAAAACTATGTTCAAATACCCCATGAAATTAAAGTAAATGATGCCAAAAGCGAAAAACTTAAGGCCCTTCGATGACAAAATGATGGCAAAGGAATAGATACACTCCGAAATTGGTGTTTTCTACAGATGTACACAACATACATTTGCATGTCTTCAGATAACATCACACTCTTAATGAAAGGGCAGTGTGTTATATTACCAAACAACTGAGTGTATTCACTTTGAGATCATAAGAATGTAAAACTGTATTTCATTTATAGCTACTTACCCCTAAATCGTCGATGTCCGGAGTTTTGGGTGCATTTATGAAAATATTTTTTAGATTTGTTTCTTTCCAGTTTATATTAAACCCACATTTTAACAGGTTCGCAGGACACTTTCCATGACAAAGAAATGTTGGTGGGTCCTAGAAATGGGTGAAAACAGAAATGATAAAAACAATAATGTGCACATTTTAATCAGGGAATAAGTACTTTAAAACTCGCTGCCAATCAACGCAATATTCAACTGTATAAAACATTACAAAGCCATTCATGCACGTAAGCAGCGTCTATCTTCCGTGCTGAAGCAAAATACACATAACACATCGAAACTTCTAATTAAGAATTCGTAAAGTTTTTAGCTTCTTACCATTTCTGGCAAAGTCAAAAAATGCACAGTTGATTCCTATTCCACATGTTTTTTTTCTGCGGGAACATAATGACCAAATAGAAGCCATTAAATTACCTTACAATCTGCAGTATCCTGACTTGACCAAAGAACTGCTTGACCCCGACTCATCAAGTGAAGCAAGAACTCTGGCATATCCCCCGTTGGAAACAGGCTGCAGCAGAGACAATAAAATATACATCACAAATTGAAATGTAAGAAAAACTAATGAATACTATTAAAAAGTTCAATAGTTGAAAAATGGGGGAAAAAAGAAATATGAAAAAGTTTGCAGTCGTAGCAATTGAATCAACAGTGGCTAACCTACCTTAAAACTCTACAAAACAACCAGTGTGTACTACCCAATCTTGGTTTACATGTATCTTGAATGTTTTACCTCCTTTTGTCGTAACAGGTTTCTTATGTCGCTGTTCAATTTGTAATACAGGTATCCTTCATCCTTGAACCATTTTCCTCGGCAACGAAAGGAATATGTTATTTCATATTGTTAGACGCCCAGGTTTCTACGTCATTATCAAGTAGTTATAAAAAAATAAAACCGTTTATTGTACTGAACCCATATGTTAACTTCTTAGATGAAAAAAATTATTTATTTCAGTTAAATTAAACGTGTGGGAATTAAAAATGAGGTTCAAAAAATCTGAGTGAAACTACGGGAAAAAATACGCTTTGCAATTGCTCTTAAGCAAAAGCGAGGAATTTTTCCCAAATGAACCCAGCAGCTCACTTTTCATACAAAAATCCACATCACAACGAAACGTTGCGCAGAAACTAATAAAAGTATCTAACCTCAACTAATAACAAACAACTAACAACGAACTAGTACCAGTCCTTGACAAGTGTAAGTAGAACAACATACTTGGCCATTTAAACAGTGTCAATAGCAAAGGCCCTTAAGGTCAGCAACGAAGTTAAATATAAGAACGACCAGCTCAAGGAAATAAAATAATTTCCATAATTGAAGGAACCTGTTTTCCTTGAAAGCTGTTTTCAATATTTTAAATCTTCAATAGTACTAAGCCAAAGCCAAAACTTTTCCTTTGCTGGCCTTGCTTAAAACTCAAAATTTACAATTAAAGGGTTCCAACAGTAACGAATTGCTATTCTTCTCATTCATTTTCTTCCAAGTGGTTGAGTTCGGTGAGGAAAACTATTGCGTCAGTACATAAATTGTTTGAGACTTATGGGGTGATAACTATTTACAGCCAATTAATATTGCAATACTTTCAAAGGCGCCTGCCTACAAAAGTTCTTTCAGTAACAGTCTCCCTGTGTATGTGTGTATGTATGTTTATTGCCGAGTGCATATGTATGGTTGAGGTGTTCAGTACTTTTTCTCCTGCATTTCATTTTTCCTGAAGGTCTTGTATGGAATATATCAAACATCCACTGATAATAACTTAAATAACTATCACTAGATCAGTCTTGGGTTCAAAAGCAATATGTTTTCTTGGTCTGCCTTTTTCACTAGCATACTTCCTTACTTACGTATCCACCTTACCCTCGGTGGAGCACACAGCTAGTGATTGTTTGAAACTCATTTCTGTCCTTGGCTTAGCAACTTGCTTGTCCCCATGAGAGACCAGCTTTGCCATCACCGTCCCCTTTCAGCTGACGTTTTATGTGCCCTTCTTCCTCTTTGCTCCTGGGTTCAGTCTCAGAAAAACTTTAGGGGGCTCTCTTATTTTTCACGCACAGCATGTGAACAAACTATCTCCGTCGTGTCTCTTTAATCTCAACGAGCATGTTCTTAAAGCCAAACTTTTTTACACAGGTCTTCATTTCAGGTGTTAAATATTTTACCAAAACAGTTGTTGTAGGTGGTGTGAGCTATTTTCGCAGGCACACAGGAGCACGTACTTAAATTGCTGTGGCACAATTTGATATTAGTTATTCGACTACTATTTTGACTTCGAAATGTTGCTGAGTCGACTGAAAGCAACTATTGTCTTGTTAGGTCTGGAAATGATGTCGTTTTCAGCTTAATTAGTACCACTAATCCGGCTACCGTAATCGGTGAATTTCTTGACGTATCCAAGTGCCTCGGCATAGGTGGTTATTGTTAGGCAAAGTTTCCTAGCTTACATGGGTAATTCTATCAGTCTTTACTTAGTGATGGTTTCTAGTTGAGGAGATAATTGCTAGCGCATTAACATAATCAAGGTTTTCTAGCTGTGTGAACGTACCTCGTAGACGATAAGTAGCAAAGAATGATAAAACAGTAAGAATTTTAACCAATTATGGTTTGACCTTGAGTCTCTATTGAATTTTACAATTAAACATTCCTTTCCAGGGCACTTGACTAATATTTGTAACGAGCAAATGGGTTCGATCATGTGGATCATTATCTTTCTTGAGAAAATTTAACCTTCTTTTTCTTTTTTTTCATTTATACCTTAGTCACGGATGGGACCACCCGCTCTGCTGTGTTGATGCTAATAGGATCTGTCCTGTTTCAAAAATATCTAAATATAACCTCGTTTAAGGCTTCTGCGACGCACGAAGGAACATTATCTTAATTTTTCTTAGCATGAACTAATTTCTCTTCCGTTGAAAAATAAACTCCAGTGAACCTTCCCCAATAAAAGAACTTTTTTGAATTTTGCTGGTTCACCGAGGATAATAATATTATTATTTCACCCTAACGTAACTTGTCTAATGAAGTCTATATTGCAAACAATTACTAATATGGGTCCTCCGAACTCCTCCGGTCTCGGGTATTAATGTTTAACTTGTCAATAATGCTCTGAAGCATCCATTCACATCGCAGTATTTACAGAATAAAAATAACCTTTTTAAGCTAAATCTCAAATTTAACCGGGGTCATCATTACATGAGTCAACAACGTCATCGGCTCGCAACAACATCATTTTTTGTGAAATTTTAGGGTTCCAATTTCCTCTTTCCCATACATTTTTGGTCTCTGTACCTCTTATTATTTGTATTTCGCTACAGAATCATCAGTTACCAGTGCAGTACTTAGCATTTGAAGTACTTTCATATCACATTGAGGTTTGGAGGTCACTTAGTTCAGAAATATCAAATTTTACAACGCAGTAAAAGAAATGCATGTACTTTCATTCATGTGGTATCATATCGTTCACAACCTTTAACATGGAGTAAAAAAGTCAATGCACTCTTCTGGATAAGGCCATCCAAAGATGATAAAGACTTTCACATTAAATCAAATACTAAGACTTAATCAAAACTCAGAAACCTACTCTACATGAAACAATTTAAGCATTCAGAATACAGGTGTAATCCTTATTCGCAGCTCTTTGGATACCAAAGAGTTTTATCGCGAAATTGGTAAAGGAACCATTCCTGCTGAGAGTACCAACCGAATACCAAGTACATGAGTTTTGGGATTCTGTAAGATTAGGGATACAATGCAGAAGCTGATTGGTTGTGAGATTCAGAACATGAAACAAGTGATATACCACAACAAAGATGGGAGAATGTTAGAACTGATGAAATGAAAGAGGTATTAAAAATTCACAAATGGAAAGCCAAGGCAGTGATAAAATTCACAATTTTTGGCTCAAAGTCCTTTCATCAACACATGAAAATTTAGCACTTAACTTTGATAGAACTATGGCAGAACCTAACATGACACCTCAATGGTTCTGTCAAGGTAAAACATATCTTCTTTCTACAAGTAATGATACTAAGAACCTTAAGAATTATCATCCTTCTTACTTGTTGTCTGTCAACTTCCTATAAAGGTCTCAACTCGATTTTAACGAAGGGAACATATAAATACTTAGGTCGAGTCTTTTCCTCGTGGACCAGAAAGGCTGTCAAAGGGGGTCAAAGAGTGTAAATACGAATTACTAATTAACAAAATGATTTTGGAAAAACCCCTTAAAAGTAAAACAATTTAGGTACTGCGTGGATACAAGAAACCCTTTGACAGTGAACCACATTCCTGGATTTTATGTACTCTGAAACTTTACAATGTCCTCTGCACTCATTAAATTTCTCCAAGCAAGTATGAAATTATGGAAAACACATGCTATAGGAACTCTTTATTCTGATGGAATGAGAGTAAAATTCCGGGTGACTCTCTCTTTCCTCTAATATTTTGTCTGGCCTTGTTCCCACTATCGAAAGTGGTCAATAAAGCATGTTATGGATACAATATCAATGGTAGAAAAAGAAATCATTTATTTTATATACATGGTTTAAAGCTATACGTTCGTAACGAAGGGGAGGTGGTTGGTCTTTTAAAGGCTGTCAAAGCTTTCAGAGATGATATTGGGATGGAATATGGTTTTGATAAAAGTGTCAAAGCAACTTTTAAACGAGGGAACATTAGATTTGAATGCCTAGGGAGAACTTGAAACTTGATAAAAATACGATTATTTAGGAACTAGAAAAAGAGGGTGTATAAAAACATCCAAGCGTTGATAAAGGTAACTGTATCCAACACGCTGAAATGAAAAAAACAAAACAAGAAATAATGAATCTGTAGAGCAAGATCAATCCAAAAAGCTGAACTGAATTCAAAGAATAGGGTAACTGCAATTAAAACACTTACGCCAGCCTTGAAATAATTAGCATTTAGCTCTGCGACGTCGTGTCGGACACGATAGAAATTCTCTCCGTCATGTAGGAAAAGATTTTCGATTGGAATTAACTAAGCTTACTTCTTGGGGGTAAGGGGTAAGGGGTAGGGGGAAGAGAAAAAGAATAAACATATGAATGAAGAAACCCCTCTGAAAGATGAAAAAATATATGTAAAATCAAAAACAACAACTTGTTTCCATGTTTATTTTGATTTGCGAAAGACATCGCCTTACGAGACAGTTTCTCATTAACAATGGGTTATGTTCACGAAACTTTAAAGCACTTACGCAGCTAACAAAAAAGTTGCATAAAAATGCTGTTGAAGTTTTTTTTTTCTCCTTGTTTACTTAAATTTCATGACTTAAACTACTAAATAAATTTGCAAAAGCGATGTAACATGAAAGAAAAAAAACTTTTTGTAAAGCTCTGACGTTTTTTGTACTATCGAGACAGTTTTTGATTTGAAAGCTGCTGCTTTGAAATCAAAAACGGTATAATAAAATACTAAAAAGATTAATTAATTTTGATTGATAAAATAGATAGTGAGATAAACTAAAATTATGAGGGAAAAAGGGGATGTACTACACACTGAATCTAATCCGCTTTTAAAATACAGTGCTTTTATACCCTTGTTAATAATCTTAGACAAGATATTTACTGATGAAAAACTATTATTCATCCACATATCATATCATATCACATCACATCATATCATATCATATATCATAATCATATCATATATCATATCATATCATATCATATCATACCATATCATATATCATATCATATCATATCATCGCAATGAATATATATATATATATATATGCTTCTTATTAGAATAAAACTACGAAATAATTACTGTGTTAATCCCGAAAACATTGATCATTATGTGAGCTATACTTTATTATAATTTCAAATATTTAATACTCACAAAACAAGAGTTTTAAAACAATATTTTAATGATATGCATAAAAATCAACTCATTTTTGCTTTTTTAGGTGGTGATAAGCCTTTTATATTTCCTTTTTAATGATACCATTTTTATTAAGTAAATGTATTATACCGCCACATTGTCTTCACATAATTAAAGTATACCATGTGATTTGAGTAACACAAGTGACGAAAGTGTGCATTTCATGCTTTGTTTCAGGTTGTTTTTCTTTACAAGGTGATAAATAATAAAGCACTACTTTTATACCCCTTACATATGCACTACCACATTTAAAATATGGAGTATANGGGCGATGTGAAAATCGACCAAGATAGATAGATATACTTTATTATAATTTCAAATATTTAATACTCACAAAACAAGAGTTTTAAAACAATATTTTAATGAAATGCATAAAAATCAACTCATTTTTGCTTTTTTAGGTGGTGATAAGCCTTTTATATTTCCTTTTTAATGATACCATTTTTATTAAGTAAATGTATTATACCGCCACATTGTCTTCACATAATTAAAGTATACCATGTGATTTGAGTAACACAAGTGACGAGAGTGTGCATTTCATGCTTTGTTTCAGGTTGTTTTTCTTTACAAGGTGATAAATAATAAAGCACTACTTTTATACCCCTTACATATGCACTACCACATTTAAAATATGGAGTATAAAACATGTAAAGATAAAAAACTTATTCTAAAAAAAATCATATGGAAATAAGAAAAAAAGAGTGAGGTTTTTTTTCTGATAAAAAATGCTGTAAGCTGAAAAACAAAAAAAAGAAAATGAGGCTGGGATTCCCAGCTTAATGCCCAGGTAGTCTTATGTAATACGAAAATAAATGTACCCGACAATCCTGTCGGGTAGTGAAGTAAATCTGAGGAAGAAACAATTCTTTCCCACTTTGTCGGATGTCGGGCCGTTATTTCACGCAGTGTTGCAATAACTGTTGTTACGTATAGCTTCAATGTTATCAACTGGAATTTATGCGAAATATTGATACAAAAATCAGAAAATAGTTTACCTTTAATAGAATGCGCCGTCCGAAATCAGGTGTAGATGCTCTGTACATTACCAGAAAGAATGGAGGAAGAGGGTCGATCCAGCTGGAACTCTTTTATAAACTGGCAACAATCGGTCTTTCCATTTATTTCGCAAATACTCAAGATTGGATGCTTGAATTAGTTAATAACTATGAGTCCAATAAAAGGTCACTTTGTCACTAATGAATGTCATTTATGAAGTTTGAACAAAAACTACAATCAAAAATTGACGAAAACGAGCTTGGGTCAACAGTAATTGCTAGAAAGATCAAGAGAAAAGCAATGAATTTAGGCCCTAAGACCATCGACCAAGTTGGCAAGAAAAACCTCTTTATGGGCAGTTCACTACCTGAAGCAAAAATCTTGATGTAGGTGAAATGGCAACCTGCCAGGGGATTTGCTGTTCCAGACAGAAAGGAAAAACAAATGGTTTCATCCTTGCTGCTCAGGGCCAGAGTTTGTTTACCAGGAATTACCAAGCTAATGCCCTACGTAATGGTCCAGATCTTAAGTCCCGCTTCTGTGAAGAAAAACTTGAAAAACTTGACCATCTAGTGCTGGAGTGAACTATTCTAACTCCAAGTGAATGTATAAATAGCCACAACAGAATTAATCAATACCTTCACTGGAAAATATCCCAACATTTTGCCACTGAAACACCTACAAACTGGTATAAACACCATCCACAAAAAGTAATCAAAGGAAAATATGTAAGGATCCTGTGAAATTTTCTAATGAACAGAGCCATACTATAAAGGCAAAGCATCCGGATATAATTCTCATGGGCAAAAAAGAAAAGCCCTGCCTTTTAACATATGTGAGTATGCTCTCAGATAGGAATGTCTCTGCGAAGGTATTTGAAAAACTGAGTAAATATAAGGATCTTGAAATAGAGATTAGAAAATTGTGCCAACTGAAACCTAAAACTCTTCAGGTTAATGTCGGCGCTCTTGGACCTGTTGAAAAGGGAACATATGAATATCTTAATAGAATACCTAATAAACCGTCCCTTCATAAACTAAAAAAAGCAGTCCTAAAAAGTATACCACATATTTTAAGAAGTTATTATCACTTTCAAAAATTTGTACAATATGGTCACTTAACGTGCAGTGATATCTCCTATACACTTTAATGTGAAATGCTCAATAGCTTATTGGAGTAATTTTTGTGATTGTAGACATTGAGAAGATTGTGGCAATTGAGAATGGTACAAGTTGTCCCTGTTGCAGTAGGTCCCCTGGAAAGTGTTACTAAAGAATGTGGAAAACTAATGGTACCAGGTGATCTTCGAGCTATACAAAAAACTGCCTTGTTGGGAAGAGCTTGGTTCCTGAGAAAGGTGTTAGAAATGTAAAAGAAAGATGGCCTGTTAGTCCTTGGTTATTTGTTACGGATCACCTGAAAGGGATGGTGACGCCATTTTCAACAGCCTGTGCAAAAATTGAGCATACACAATAATAATAAAAATAAATAATAATAATACTACTATAAATAATAATATTAATAATCATTTGACATACTAATTTAGAAATGGCCTATATAGATTACATGAAGGCTTACGATATGATTCCACACAAGTGGATATTGGAAACATCAAAAATGGTAAAGACTGAGGATAGCATTATTGAGTTCCTAAAGAAATCGAGGAAGAACTGGAAGGTTAACTTCAGCTAGTTAATCTTTCGGGTATGTAAACATTAAAAAGAGGTATTTTCCAGGAGGACAGCTTGCTCCCCCCTCTAATGTTTGTGATATGTGTGATACTTTTAACCCAGACATTGCGAAAGGTTAAAGCAAAATACACCCTAAAATTCGGTGAAAGTGTGAATCACCTCCTTCTCAAGGATGACTTGATATTATTCAGTGAGGATGAGAGGAAAATTGACCGATTGGTCTCTGCAGTCCAAATATTTAATGGTGGTATCAAAATAGGATTTGGAATTCAAAAATGTGAAGTGCTAATCATGCATACAGGATAAGTTGACAGAAACAGAAGTAATGAAATATCACTGCCAACAGGTGAAGCAATCAAAGTAGTCGAATAAAGTGGATATAAATGTCTTAGAGTTTTGGAATTTAACAGAATTAAACAAAGAGACATTATTGAAAGTTCCAAGCTGGAATAGATCAAGGTTAGTTTGCAAGAGTAAGCTTCATGGGAGAAAAAAAAATTAGGGCAGTGAACACTTGGGCATTTTCGCTATTGAGTTATGGTACATGAATTGTGAGTTGGTGAGTATNGGCTAATAATGCATACAGGATAAGTTGACAGAAACAGAAGTAATGAAATATCACTGCCAACAGGTGAAGCAATCAAAGTAGTCGAATAAAGTGGATATAAATGTCTTAGAGTTTTGGAATTTAACAGAATTAAACAAAGAGACATTATTGAAAGTTCCAAGCTGGAATAGATCAAGGTTAGTTTGTAAGAGTAAGCTTCATGGGAGAAAAAAAAATTAGGGCAGTGAACACTTGGGCATTTTCGCTATTGAGTTATGGTACATGAATTGTGAGTTGGTGAGTATGAATTAGACGAAATGGACAGGAAAACGAGAAAAATACTGAATATTAATAAAGAATTTCATCCAAAACCTGTCAAAGATCGACTGTATGTTCCCAGGAGAAAAGAAAAGGAGGAAGGTGGTTAATAGGCCGCAACGGGTGTGTCTGAGCTGAAGAAAAGAAACTTGGTTGATACGTCAAAAAGCAAACTAAGTCCTTTTAAATGCTCTCAAAGGGGACAGAATAATCCAGTGATTGTTCCTTGAAACCTGAAGACCATAAGCAGAGAGAAAAAGACAAGAAAACGTAAGGGCAATTTGTTAGAAAGTTTGAGCGAAAAAATGTCTAAAATCCTTGCAAATGGCTAAAATCGTGCGATTTGAAAAGGCCTACAGTGGTCCAAATATGTAGGGCCCAAGAGCAAGCCATGAAAACGAATACCATCCAGCATTTCATAGATAAATCAAGAGCATCACCTCTTTGTAGGATGTGTAATGAGAGGAATGAAACTGCTTACCATATAATTAGTGAGTATTGTATTGACAAGAAAAGAATATCTGAAACGTTTGCAAATATATACACTGGAAATTATGTTAAAAGTTTGATCTTCAAGCGGCCATAAAATGGTATGAACACGAAACCCAGGGAGTGGTGGAGAACGAACTCATGTAAGATAATTTGGGATTTTATGATGCAATGAGACAGGGGATTGCGAGAAAACCAGACATTGTCGTAATAGATATGAATAAAAAAGAGGAAAAGTTATCGATGTCGCATTACGTAGGGAGGTGAATGTGCTAGAAAAAGAACGGGGAAAAGTTGATAACTACAGGCCTCTAACAGATGAGACTGCTCGACTGAGGAAAGTGAAGAAGGTTGTAGTTATCCCTTGTGATCGTGGGTGCGTTTGGAACTGTCTCGAAAAACTTTAAAAGCTATGTTACACAAATTGGAATAACGACTAATGTAAAACATGCTCAAAAAACAGCACTGTTAGTAACACCCCAAATCTTACGATTGGCCCTAGGGCATTAAAGCTACAGGTGAAAGGGTTGTGATTCCTTATATGACAGGTAGCTATCCGGGATTAAATCAATAACAACCGAAGCAAATGAGACCTAAAGCTTTGTGTTAAAGCATTTCAAACATAATAATGATAACAACAATAATGGGTAAATAATAAATAAATTGGCATACATTGCATGGTTTTTCTGGGCCTATTTATTATTGTTTTTGTCATCAAAGAAAGCAATAACAAATATCCAGTCTGAAGTTAATGCTGCAATACCAGACTTAGTACTAGTACTAAGATATCTTTCTATGTATTGTTAGTTATCAGGTGAGTGTGCTGTAGACACCAGTTGTTGTCATACAACAACAGCCACTTGTGAAATGTGCCTTTCTACAACTGTTGTGGAGTGTCAGCTGCAAGGTTGAAGCGACGTTGCTATTCTATTTTGGTTATCTATCTTATCTCACTTCTGTTGCTACAGTACGTGTTCCTGCTTTCAGCTTTCCTGGGTTGTTGCTGGGCGCTGGACGATAATAATACCAAGTTCATTTCCACGATAGGATGTACGAGGCGTTAGATATTAACCCGTCAAGCGTTTCTACCTTGGTACCGGCCAATGGCTCGAAGCAAAGGAAATCATGGGGTCACCAGGTGGTAATTTTTCTCAGCATACTCCTCGTTCAAATAATCGCTTAAGTATATTAACCACCCAAGACATCACGATTATAAAATTCCTTCGGCGATTTGACCAATCAACTGGATACCACACTCAAAATAATAATAATAATAATAATAATAATAATAATAATAATAATAATAATAATAATAATAACAACAAGCCCCCAAAATGGAAGGTTAATATTCAGAAAGAAATTGATTCTCTGCGGGCGGAGATATCAACATTAGATGAAATAGCAAGAGGTACATTAGTAAAAACTCGGAAAAGTAAAAGGATTAAAAAAAAACACAATGTCACCGACCAGACGTCAATAGACACTGCTAAAGAAACTTTGAAACAGCGAATACAGGTCAAAGCTCAGCGACTACGCCGTTACGATAAAAGAACTAAATTTTATAGACAAAATCAAACATTCAAGACAGACGCTAAAAAGTTTTATAGAGAATTAGGTAAAAGTAAAATCGAGGTTAAAGAACCGCCAGAACAAGATAAGGTTGAAGAATTCTGGACAAATATCTGGGGTAAAGAAAAGAATTTTAATGCTGATGCAAGCTGGATAGAAAGAGAAGAAGAGAGAGTGGAGGAGATTGAAGGTCAGAAATGGATTGACATCACGGTTGAAGAATTGCAAACAGCACTTACAAAGTCCCAAAAGTGGAAATCCCCAGGTATAGATAAGATACCAAACTTTTGGCTGAATTCCTTATCTGAAGGTCATATTCATTTAGTACGATCTTTTAATGAAATTATGGTCAATCCTGAAGACATACGACCTTGGTTAACAGAAGGAATTACCTACCTGCTACCCAAAAGTGAAGAAACCCAAAATCCAAAAAATTATCGTCCGATTACTTGTCTGACAACTACTTACAAGATTCTAACTTCGATTATCACAGATAGAATGTACTCTTTTCTTGAAGACAATACCATCTTACCTCACGAGCAGAAAGGGTGTAAACGAAATTCGTATGGGTGTAAAGATCAACT
>RDPX01000031.1:408909-457278 GCA_003991215.1 Morbakka virulenta
AGCAACCCGAAGCAGTAATTGAAAATGAGAATTTCAAGCTCTTATGGGATTTCACCATTCAGTGTGATAGATTTATTGAAGCAAGGCGGCCAGATATTGTGTTGGTAGATAAGAAGAACAAAGAAGTAAAAATAATCGATATTGCTGTGCCAGGAGATTCAAGAGTAGCAGAAAAAGAACTTGAAAAGACTGAAAAGTACCAAATGTTGAGAGAAGAAATAGGTCATGTATGGCAAATGAATAATGTTACGGTGATACCTGTAGTAATTGGAGCATTGGGAGTCATTTCAAACAAGTTTGAAAGATACATGGAGAAAATGGGTGTGAAGACTGAGATGGCAATTATTCAGAAAACGGCACTGCTTGAAACAGGGAGGATACTGCGAAAAGTCTTGTCTCTTTAGAGAAACAGGAAAAGGAACTTTGAGACCCCTGGTGACTTGTTGTTACCCGCTTTCAAAGATAAAAGAACAAAAGAACTTTCCAGACAAACATGTCTGAGGTTTACATTAAAAATAATAATAACAATAACAATAATAGCTAGACGAAGGAAGAGATACATCAGTTAAATAGGAAAACAAGAAAGCAATTGAGAAGGCAAGGGGGAATACACCCAAAAAGTAATGAGCACAGACTATACATCCCAAGGAAAGAAAGTGGAAGAGGATTGCTTAATGTGGAAGATATTGTTAACCTCGCAGTTATTGAAATTGAAAGATATATATGCAACAGTGATAAACGGTTAGTAAAAGCAGCTAGATTGGCAAATGAATAAAAGGAGAAAGCGAAGTTGAGTATAAGTTGTGAAAAAAGAATGAAAGACATCAGCTATGGAATGAAAAGGCCCCACATGGCCAGTTTTTATGACAGACAGAAAATGAAGCAGGCAAGGATAGAAGGAATTAAAAGAGGAAGGGAATCGATGATAACGGCTGAACACGAACAAACAATAAGCACTAATATCATCAAAGCAAAGACCGACAAAACACAAGAAGAAAGTAAATGCAAAATGTGTGGTGAGGTAGATGGGCGATGAGCCATGTTACTAGTGAATGCATTAAGTTGGCTCAAAAAGAGTACAAACGTCGACATGATTGGGCTGGAAAGCGAATCAATCGGGAAGTGTGTCGTAAATATGGGATCGAAGTAAAGCCAACGTGGTAAGTATATAAATCAGAACCAGTACAAGAAAATGAGAGATGTAAGATATTGTGGGATTTTGACATCCAGACTGACCATGTGATTCAAACTAGACGTCCTGATATGGTTGTGATGGACAAAGAAGCGAAGTCCACTAACATCATAGACTTTGCTATTCCTTAGGATACGAGAGTAAACTTTAAGGAGGTAGAAAAGATTGAGAAATTTCAAGACCTTGCACGAGAGATAAAGACGTTTTGAAGCATGAGGGTGACAGTCATCCCAATAGTCACAGGAACATATTGCATTCTGCCTGGATTGCGAGAAAGGTTCTCGAGATTTGATCAATCGTGTTGTTGCCAAACCCTGAGATCACATTACCACGGACATTCAGTGAGCAAAACATGTGTAAAACAATAATAATAATAAAATAAAATAATGATAAGAATAATAAATTAATAACAATAATAGTATTTTGATTTCAAAAACTAAACCGAAAATATGCAATTAAACGTGAATCAAAATAATAGTGATAGTAATTGGAGCAATAATAATCTATTGTTCGAGAGTTTGGAAGGTATCATCTGACCTACGTTACTTTTTATTATGGTAATAATATGACACAAATGACCCCCATGTGATGCTCTTTGTATCACACTACAGAGTATCTTATGCCTGGCGTACTGTTGTCACATTTGGACGGAATAGGTGCTCCCTCATCTCATTTTGATGCTCTTGATTGAGTTCAGAGACATCTTCTTAAGTTATAGGTCCACTCCTTGCTGATACTCTTTAACATGTGTTTCTTTGGATTGTTTTAGTTTTTTCTTTATCATGGATAGTATTCTGATGAGCTTTCCTCCCTGGTACCAGCTCAGTTGGTTGCAAATTGTGTGACTTGTTTCTCTCAACACCTTCAACCTTATTGAGTTGAATGTAGTCCCCCCCTCCTCCCTCCCCTCAAATGGCTAGCTGTGGTATTTTTTTGCTTTTGATTGCTTTCCTTTATCAAATCAACCGAATGCTAAGGCCAACTCTTATCTCCTGGTTTAACTATTTAACTCTGCTTTTTCTTCACAGTTCAATACATTGGCTTGCTTTATGCCTTTATCGCTTTTAACCATAAAAAAAGAAATCTCTCACTGTTCTGCACATACAATCAATCACTTGGTAATACCAGGTCTTTTGATTGGAGTGCTGTCTATACTAAAACTATTTGCAGCTTACTTTATTGTTTTTTATGTTAATAGCTGACTCTTATGTTTGCCCCACGCTGAGTCTTCTCAAGTACTGGGAAAGTACCATCTTAAAAGCTTGAAAAAAATGTATGATACAGATTGAATTATAGTTTAAAAAGTATCAAATTGACAATTGAACATCAAAACAATGACTGATGAAGCAACTCAATACTTGCAAAACAACCAAATACACCTGTCTTGGCATTACATTTTCTGCATGCAATAAATGTGTAACTCTTTTCTTCCAGCTTCCAAATTCTATCCTTGATCAAAAATTTATTGTCTTGCTGCAGAGGAACACTCTAATGAAAATGGTGAAGTCATAAATGGAAATAAAGATGATCATGAAGAAACAGGAAAGCATATACCACAAGGCCCACAAGCCACAAGTGACATTTGTGGACATGCTGTTGGTGGTTGTCACAAATATAAAACAATTACGTCTCACAGGGCAATATAAAAATAAATATACACTCTTATCTTATATTTTATAGACCTTCACATTAAAATAATCAAATGATGCTAGTAGATATTGCATTGGAGCCTCTGATAGGTTATTTGCCACTGGTGATACAAAATGCTAATCTAAATTAAACATTTTGTAGTCTTCTGCTCTGTGTTAATAAGGCATTTGTACTTAAACAACATTTTCAGTCAATGAACACCTTCTCTTGATAAACACTGGAAGTTACATGTAAAAGAAAATCATGAGTTATGAATATCATGCAATATTTATCAAACTTTTCATTTTGTGAGGCTGGTGTAAATGTACCAACTTTTGAATTACCACATGTTCACACAATTAAGAGAACTTGGCAATTGAAATGAAACACACTATCTCCTGTAAGTAAAGACAAAACATTTGTACTGCCTGTGGAACAACTGCCAGTTGAACAAGTCATGAAAATCCATTCTTGGTGAGTAATGAAGGAAGGTCAGATTAATCCAAATAGGTCTTTACAAAAATTTACTTATGTGGCTGCAGCTGGTATCACAAAGGTTTTGATTAAAACAGATCTGCCTCAGCCACACCTGTTAAAAAAGAAAAGCATACTTACAATTTCTAATGGAACTGTATGCAAAAAGATTGAGCTTATCACCTTTATATACAAGATCCCAAGTATTTCAATACCTATGTTAAACAAAATAAACATATTAAAAAACAAAAGTAGCTTACAAGTCTAGTATAACAAATAAGATCTGCTTTGATCTGCATCGTGGGCATCTTCCATTCCTTGATACTCTGAATTTGCCTCTGTATTGTTCTCCTTTTACTCTCTCATAAATGTTATCACTGCAGGAATAAAAAAAGGGATTATTAATAATACACTGAAATATATAACAGAAAAAAGCTGCAATATTTAATAAAAGTTTACAATTGTGAACAATATCCAAATGATGTACCATTACCAAAATGAAGTTTTTTCATCATACATGTTAGTGTTGATGGTGATATTTGATGTTTGTTTTACAAGCATTTGAATCATATGAGAGAAACAAAATTAAGGCAGTGAATTTTATATCCCTGCTGTCCTAATACAGAATATATTTGTATAAAAAAACCTCTTTGGAATGCCCACAACAAAATTATGCAAAAGCTTATCACAGGGGTAAGTGGGTGGGGGTGGCTCTCATCCTCAGTACAAATGAAAAAACAACCAGCTTAGCAGCCCTTTGTACATTATTTAACATGAAAATTACCTCTATTTAAAGCCAATTGTTAATAACATTTAAAGGCAGTTCTTGTTCTTTACTTTTAAATTTATGGCAATAAATAATTGTCTCACATTTATTCTACTGAGCCACTGAAATCAGGAATATATTTCCTTACTGAGGCCTTCCAATACAATTTTTGTCTTGACTTACACACCATGCTTTTTATCACCTCATAACAAAAATTTACACATATGTGACACACTCCAGCCCTACATCTTGTGGCAGGTGCCATTAACAAGTACAGGAAAAACCCATTAGCACATGAACCCCTCAACAAATTAAGGCAGCCAAGTCATCTATATTAAGATTGTATATTTGCTTCATTTTGCATGCTTAACTCCTCTTCTAAGAGTTTGTATTCCATCATCTCAGACAAATAGTTGGAGTAATTGGAATAGTAATTTCTACTTTCAGCTCAAAAATACTGTTTATCTCAAACCTTGACCATGGGGACTCATTTGGGTTTTTTGGCACCTCTGCATACAATTAAATTTATATGTTAAAGTTTTAGGCACAGCTGGCATGAGAACTAAAGATGTTTAGGCTAGGAAAATCAGGCTTAATGCCAATATTTTCTACATGTGCATAATATTAGACTGCCATCCATCACACATGCTCACAGTCACTGTTACAAAACCTCTTGTCTTACCCTGTGTGCAGACTGTTAAGCATGGAAAAAAGGGTAGAGTTAATTTAATATTGCTTCATTCACCAAATACCTGCATATTGACATATATGGAGAATACATACAATGATCAAAAACACCACAGTACATGCCAAGTCTACCTGCAGGTAAACAACCCTCCAAAAATAATGGACCATTCCCTATTAAATGACCAATACAACATCCCTTCCCATTATACTACTACTACTACTACTACTACTACTACTACTACTACTACTACTACTACCTATTTATAGTCAATGATCATTTATAGTCACTTGTAGCTTTCAGCAAAGTTTGCCACTTCACACAATCACTAGTCATTTCTTCTATCAAGTTGAGGGTCTTCAGATTGCCTTCAATCAATTCCTTCCAAGACTTCTTTGGTCATCCTCAACACCTTGATACAAACACCTCAACAGAGGAGCACCTGTTGATCCAGAATCAAATTGTATCACATCCCCAAACCATCTCAGCCTATTGCATCTGAGGGCATCATCTAAGGCTTCAGGTGAAGCGAGTTCAAGAGTCCAGCCATACAGACTCTGGTCCCTCTTTTCATGTGACACATCCATAAAAGCATGGCTCTTTCATTATGCATGAGGCATTTGAAATCTTTCAGAGCATCTCTGGCCAATCACATTCTGGCCAACACCATTGCAACAAACCCTACATGGGTTTCTCACAGCATGTTCAAATTCTTTGCAGATATCATGATCTTCATTTTTAACATGTTAACCTTCAAGCCTTTTACCTCAAGTCCTTTCTTCCAAACATGTAACCTCTCCATCAGTTCTTTAAAAGATTCTGTAATAATGAGGTCATTGGCATACAGCAATTCCCATGGACATAGGGCATGATACTTCCTTGACAAGGCCTCCAGAACAGTGATAAAACGAAGTGGGCTTAACACCAATCCCTGACGAACACCAACCTTTACCTCAAACTTCTTGCTGAGTGAGCTCCCAACTTTCACTCTATTCCTCACATCACCATACATGACCTGAACAAGTTGAATGATCTACTCAGGAACACCAAATACACACAAGTCCCACCAAAGAACATATCTAGCAACTCTATCAAAAGCCTTCTCCAAATCTACAAATGCCAGATAGAGGTATTTGTTCTTGGCCAAATATTTCTCTTGGAGCTGTCTGAGGATAAACATGGCATCAGTTGTGCCTCTTCCTGGACAGAAACCAAACTGCATGCCATCAATATTGACACAGGCTCTGAGGATTTCTTCCATGACTCTCTCCACAAGCTGTAACACCTGCTCAGTAGGCTTCAGCACATGGTAATTCCCATGGTCTAAAGCATCACCTTTGCCTTTAGAGATTGACTATAATAGTTTCATTCCATCCATCAGGAATTTCCCCCTCTTTCACTGTAGCATTGGCCAGATTGCCAATGGCTTGGCAAAATATGTCAGGGGATGATTTAACATTTCTGCAACAATGCCAAAGGGGCCTGCTGCTTTATGAGTGTTCATCTTCTTTAAAGTTTTAAATACTAATTCATGTGAAAAGCATCCAGGGCCAACAACAGGCTCAACAAGGAAGAGGTTTCTGACCAAGGTAATTCAATGTTGAACAAATGTTCATAATTCTGGTGCCAAGCAATTCTCTTGGAATCCTCATTAAAAGCCATGTTTCCATCATCATCAAACACACTTCTTACCTACCAAATCCTGATTTTCATGGCACCTCTGCTTTGCCACCTGGTAAATGGCATCTTTCATTTTTTCAACATGACCAAACAGTTTCTCTTTTTGGTTTTCTTTTTGGCCAGATACACTGCATGTCTTGCATGATATCTACACACCTGAAACCATGGCTGTTACATGGGTGCTCATTGGGTTTTTAAAAAAAGTACGACATAGGGTGGTATAAAATTCATCAACTAGAAAATGGCCAACAATAAACTTCTATACCTGGTTTGGCAATAATTCCAGGCTAGCTCAATAGCACTTGGCTGACTCATGGCTCCTTTTTCATCCTCATCTTCTTCATCTGCTTCCTCTTCTGTTTCATCCACATAATGCAAAACAAGGCCTTTCGAACCCTTAAAAAACAAAGAAATTAAATAATTTCTCATTCAATTTTGAACAGTCTTGATATTAACAGTAATAAAAATACACCTAATAGATCCAAATCTAGACCATGGCAATCTTGGGGGAAAAGAATGAACTAATTAATTTACTCCATAAGTTCTTTCCCTTCTTCAAGAGATAACATTGCTTGAATCAACTTGTCCAGCCAAAACAAGGTCCCTTTATTCTGCAAATGGCAAGAAAGTGGCCAAAATATACTGTCAGTGCCCACTTGTAACTTATTTAATTCACTTTGAACCTTTACTTGAACATACAAGTTCCATTAACCTGCTTTTCACATCATTCAACAGTCATTAGCTGCCATTTCTTTACTCTGCAAAGCCTCTTGCTCTGAAAACACATTTAATTGTATTATGTAATTTGTCACAGTTAATCACAGTCTCTTGGTGCCATCTGGTTGCCTGAGGTCTATGATAGTGTCTTCTTTGGTTTTTTCATTTTTTCACTGTCTTATCAAGCATAAACATCGAAATTGGTGTACAGAAAATAAACTTCATTTACAGAAAGTATACTGACAGATTTTGCCTTACATTTATCATGTAAGGCAAACCTGTCAGTATTCATAAATTTATTACTGATGGCACAAACACAAAACAAACTAAATCAACAGAAATACAAAAAAACATGTTTTATTGAAAATGTAAAACTTTGTATGGCATGTAAAAGACTGAGAAAATGCGTAAACTATAAGTGAAAAGAAAGTGGCTATCTTCATTCATCAACAGATCTTAAAACTGTGAAACCTACTATATGGCTGCCAATTATATGACTAAGTAGCAACTCCTTGTGCCTTTTTGCACAACTAATACAACAATTCCACTTGCAAGGATATTAAGGACCCATTGTTTATCTGAATCTGAAGATCCCACCGAGATGTTGATTGTGGGCACGTCGCCGGAGCCAGTGACGACTATAGAAGCGACGGAAAAACTGGGGTGTGCGTTGCAATAATTTACGATTTACAATTACAAATTACGAATAATTATTAATTATTCAAATATCTTGTATATATTAATGCAAAAAATTAATAAAATTTTTTACACCTTTCACACTATAATTTAAGATATTCAGTTACTGTATTAAAACAAGTGACTGGCTGGATTAATTTCTTCAGATTTGCTGGCAGTACCTGTTACTCTTTTTCAATGCGATGTGCGAAGTGAATATTACATATTGTCATATACATACAAATTTATATGCTTGTGCGAGCATGCGTGTTATTGGATGGATGGATGGATGGATGGATCGATAGTAATTAAATAACAAAAATTCTATTTCATATATTGAACACTTAAAACTTTTCACGTTAAATAACTTTCGTGTTAATCTATCCTCCACGCTCGGAACTGCGATGGAATAAAGTTGTGTATCCCTGAACTTCTTTCTGTTAATTCATTCAATTCTTCGCCTGTTCCCTCTTCGATCGTAATAAAACGAGGTTCATGTTAATCATCAGTAATAGGCTGCTTCAACAACTTGGTCGTATACACCGAAAAACTCTTGTTGTAAGCAACTTAAGTGGCTTTACTTGCTTAACCTCATTATTCGAATTCTTTTTGTATATGCACATATCGACTATAGTTGTTCCAGACAGTAACTTGTGTTACTTAAGAAAAAAACACAAAAAAACACCAACAGTCACTTTAATGAGAATCTTTGAAAGGAACTAGGAGATTACATCAATTGGTGTACTCTCACTTCATTCCGTTTAATTGCTTCATTAGTTCATTAATTCTCCATTTGAAGAAACCAGGAGGCTGGTCTGTTTCGCCAGAGTGATCTTCTTATGAATCGATCCAGCTAAACCCTACATTACTGATAAGAATATCTTACGGGGGATTGCTAAAGCTCTAAACTTTATTTGACAATAGTAACATTTCCTCTAAACCGATTATGGAGTAGATGAAAGATGAAAGCACTAAAAAACTTTCTTACCCTCAGGCTGGCAGACGCCATTATTGACCAGATTTCGAATGCAATAAATACATGGTCCACAGGGAGCTGGCGTTCTGATAATATTCCCAGAAGTTCTGTCCAGAGGAAATAAAATTTATCATTCCTCATCATGTCGGTGCTTCTTTATTGCTGGTTTCCAGATGTATCGTCGACTACTTCCGCCTCGCCTGTCCTCAGAGACTGCTCTGTTCACGAATTCCAGTTTTCTTTGTTTTTCCAGGTCTTCAAAGTTACTACATAGCTCTATGACTTGATGTTGAAAGTCTTTTCAAATTTCAGCATCCAGGATGTAACCATTTCCTAATGTATTAAATTTCATAGTTCCAAGTTGATTTTGAAGGCTTCAGGTAATAAAAATGTGTAACGGAGTTGAAACACGTCCAATGCACATCATTATCTAACATGAACATCACACAGAGACACCTTGAAAGGTTGGCTTCTTGCAAGGTAAAACACTGGGGCGGGGGGGGGAGCTTCTTAAGACTTGATTTACGACGCTCCTAAAAATGCTGTCTTAGTAAAAACACTGATGGTAGTGTCATCTCATCGGCATCCCTATCGTATCAGGCTGGTGTTTGGTTGTTGTTGTTTTTTGCATGGGTGCCTCTTTGAGTCCGCGTCGAGATCCAAAGTGGATGTCGAGATCCAAAGTGGCTGGCTTCCAGACCACATTCTGAGGTCTGGAAGCCAGCCAGTTCATCTTCCCAGAGTGGCACACGAAGATCTTCATACGGTACTCATCCCTGGCGTGGCCTCTAACCAGCCAGTGTTCAACGTCTTCCTGCTCTTCTCCGCATTTTGAGCAAGCTGGGTCGGTCATGTTAGAGGATAAACGATGTCGGTAACTAGCGAATGCCCTGGTGACCTGATCAAAGTATTGCTAGGAGGATGTGATCCGATCGTGCCTTCAGTTTCTCGTCAACCTTCTTTGATCTGCCATGAAATGCTTTTATGATGTACGGATAGATTGTGGGAGGGTCCGTGATTATCGCTCTGATGCTGTTATACCTGCTTTGGTGGCTCGTCCAGGGAAATCGCGGCCTTGGCAGCAGCATCGGCAATTTCATTTCCTGGATGTCGGAGTGACCAGGAATCTATTGTATGGTAACTTGGCATCGAACCTTGGCGAGCAATGACCGTACCATCAACACTGACTCGACATACCCCAGGATAGTTTCGCATAGTGATTGGGTGTCAGTGCATATCAGAATAATAGACTCGTTAGAATTTGTCTGTTCCCAATCAAGAGCGAGTTCCATTGGCTGAATTTCCTTCTCAAAGGATCTGGTAAGCATCCGTCCCCGACACTGGATGGTTTTTATGTTAGTTGGGCTTTCAGGATTACCACACGCCACCACAGCAGCCGCCCCGCCGCCTCGTGTACCTTCTGCTGCTGTTCCGTCCCAAAAGAACACAAATTATTATTATTATTATTATTATTATTATTATTATTATTATTATTATTATTTTGATAATATTTCAACAGGTGCATTATATCAGTTTACATAACTGTTTTTCATATAAGTCCTGTGTATAAAAATAAAAAAATAAGCATAATACACTTAAAATGATGAAGAAAGGCAATTAATTTACAAATAAATATTGTACAAGTTTTGAAATCAGTGGTTAAAAGTTGAGCGAGTGAAAATTCGTCAAGATGTGTCTAGGAAAATAATTAACATCTGAACAGGTGTGACATTTGAAAAAATAGGCAACTGGGTGTAAATCTTCTTAGACACATTTACAAATTCAGAAATAGGTCCACCTTTTTACAGAAAGAACCATAGTTAGATTCTGTTCTGGTATCCAATGGTAAGTCATTATAAACTACTACCCCATTGTAATAAAAAGACTTTTTAGTCCTTTCCAGATTCACTTTAGGCACTCTCAAAAGTTTATTATTGTTTCTGGTTCCTTTGTCGTGATTTACGAGTTCAAAATAATCTTGGAAGTTTGGAAAAAGTCCGTTAATGCATTTTAATACTGTAAAACAAATTTTTCTTTTAAAAATGTTGTTGATGGATGAAACTTCTTTATTTGTCAGTTTACGAATACGAGTTTCAGGTACCATTATTGAATTTTTTGGAGATGGTTGATGGTAGAAGTTGGTCAACGAACAATATGTAATTATCGGAACAATAAGGGCTTAGTAGATTCTCAGGGCGGCTATGTCCGTTATAAAAGGTCTTATTCTTTACAGTGGACGTATATGTGTAGATGCCTTTTTGCAAATTGAATCTAAGTCTGCATGGATGGCAAGGATCGTTCTTATCGAGCACTCTCAAAGTTTCTCTGCCTCGTCGGACTTGGCTCAAATCCCCTCTATCGACGACTTTACTGAAACATGATCGTTGTCATACCAGGGTGCGAGAGGAAACAAGTCGAGCGGCTGCAGCAGCGATATTCGATGACAACTCTGATGTAGCCAATCTCCAATTACTACGTTTTGGCAGTTGGTTGCCAAATTCCCCTTCAAGCAACATTCTACGTGGATGGTATAGAGGGCATCTCTTGGCTTGCTCGAATGATTTTAGAATGGCACGATCACTCAATGTCTTGAAACTTGGGACATCCGATTCCAGATTGATGGCTTCCAGTGGTGTGGATTGAAGTTGTGCTGTTACGACCGGAAGTGCTCTATTCTGGGCACATTCTAATTTCTCCAGTCTTGGAAACCCACGCCTGCCAGGCTGGGCCCACATAACTGAGTCTGCTCCGAATAAAGGCGTGAAGCAGCTCGAGTGGGTGTGGTCGATCCCACCCCAAATCGGAATGAGAAACTGCTCGAAGAAGGCGAATTCTGTTGGTTGTTGCTACAGTAACGTTTTGGACATGTGTCTGGAAAGTCAATGCTCGATCGAGAGTTACCCCAAGTAGTTTTGGCGTCGCGTTGTTTGGAATCACCTAGCTGTCCACTTTCAGCATCGGTTTCCAAGCAGCATCATTTGTCCAGGTTAAGAAGAGAGAGGACTGGCTTTTAGTTGGATTTAGGTGCAACTTCCACTCCTTGATCCACGCTACCACAATGTTGCTTGACGTCTGCACTTTTGCTTCTGCACGTACCTTCTCTGTAGATGACCCAAGGATGGAAACATTGTGTTTGGTATACCGTGTCTGCTGTTGCTCCCTTTAATGCCACCCTTATAACCATACGCCTTAGTTAGTCGGCGAGCAAATGGTCTCCATCTAAGTGAGATTTTGGTCATCTATTACTCTTTTCTATTTCCTTTTGACAATTTTAATCAAACCAATGGCCACCAATACCCAGAAGACATTCGATAATCTGAAGGTGAAAAATTCTGTGAACCGAAGACGGACTTCTCGTTCGAGAATGTAGGCTCGAGGTGTGGCAGTACTGGTTCTACAAAGACCCGCAAAAACCTGGTATCTTGGAAAATACGCTCTCCCTTACTTTAAGTAATGTCAGAGGTCCTCGTTTTAATATTCATTCCCGGAAAGCTTTTCAAAATTCTGACTCTTCACATATTCTTCCGCTTTCTGAGCTAAACCTCAATGACAGTGTTAGTAATAGAAACTTTACTCTACCCCTCATCTTCATGGTCTTGCTATCTGCACACGACAGAATCTTCCAGATATCAGAGTACCAGAACTTGAATCTAAAGATAACCCTGTTATGTGTGTTAGATCTTCTCTTCTTCAGGACACATGTTACCTATTTTTCTTATATCAATCTCGTTCTTCTGACTCTTGCTCAGTTATTGACACAATATCAGACTCAACCGATAAGATTCTGGCCAAGCATCAGGCTGCTAACATTTTTTTGTGACTTTAATGCCCATCAGATGATCTGCTTGGTTCATTCTAATAGGATTCACAGACCTCCTGAAACTACTTACTATTTCTCTCTTTTCCCAAGATATTGAACAGGTTGTTGACTTTCCAACAAGATTGCCTGCTTCAAAGTCAGGAAAATCCGTTCTTTTAGATCCCGTTTCAATTTTTGCTCGTAAATATTGTAAAGTTTCATCCTTACCTATTTTGGGCTCTTCTGGTCCTGTTGCTTTCACTATAGAGGCTGTAAACTGTTTCAAATCTTGGTGACAATTCTCATAATCGTAAGGCCAGGATGGATTTCGTCAATTTCTTGGGATATTCCTTGAGATCCTGTCATTAGCAAATCAGTTTCTGATGCTCCAACTGAATATACAGACTGAATTTAGGTTGAAACAGTTTTACGTAGCCGTAGTTACAAAAACAAACCTCGTTCTCCTCTATTGTTCCAAACTCATTGTGTTCCGGTCAGATCCCTCTATTTTTAATATTATTTGGTCTTTTATGCCATCTAAAAAAAGACAAATCTCTTTGCTAGATTGCATTTCGCCAATTTTTATCTAAATGAGATTTATATTTCTTTGCCGGGGTTCTCCTCTTAATTCTATAAGATTTTCTACTCTGTCGTCACAACTCTAATGTTAGTTCAAAGGTTATTCATCTTCTTCTTCTTCGGCCTTCATCCGACGTCTGTCAAGTCGGCCGCTCGACACCTTTTTCTTTACTTGACTCGGACTTCCCATTATCCTTCTCTCGCTCCCACTCCTCTCACGTCTCGTTCTATGATGTCCCTCGGTCTGAGATTTTGTCGTCCTCTACTCCTCCTTCCTGTCACTGATGGCTGCCATACTGCCTTCAGAATATTGTCATTTTCTCTCCTCATTAGATGCTCATGCAATATTAACCTTGCTTCTGTTGCGTTCTCTGTTATTTCACTTACCTTCCAAAACCTTATGTCATTATTCATCCTGTGTTCGTGCAAGGAAATTCCGGCTAGCCACCCTAGCATTCTCATCTCCGTCGCTTCTAACGTTCTCTCCTCTTCCCTTTTAAAAGGTACGATGTCTAGGCCATGTAGTAATGCTGGTTGTACCACTGATGTATAGATCTTTGTCTTCAGTTTTCTTGGCATTCCCGTATCACATACTATTTCACTCACTTCTTGCCACTTCACCCAAGCTCTTCTAACTCTTGTCTTAACTTCTTCTTGACACCCTGCTTGTCGTTCAATGGTTATTCCTGAATAGCAGAACGATTCCATTTGCTTAATCTCTTCTCCATGTCTATCTCTAATATCAATAGTTATTTGCTCACTCTTTGATGATACCATCGTTTCTGTCGTCCTGCTGTTCATTTTTAAACCTCTCAATTCCATCGCTTCCTGCCACTTATGAAGATTCGATTCCAGTTGTTCTCTATTGTTTGCTGATATGGCCAGGTCGTCTGCATACAGCAGCCCGTCTGGCAGTCCTTTGCTTATGTCTTTCTTTATGGTGTCGACTACCAGAGCAAACAGGAAGGAGCTAAGTGAATATCCCTAATGTAATCCGACTCTGATCTCGACGTTTTCCAATTCTCCGGCTTCGCAATTTACAAGGTTGGTGACTACTTTTACCATTTTTTCCGGCGTCCCTCTTTTTCTAAAGTACCAAAGTACTATATCACGTGGAATGCGATCGTATGCTTTTTCCAAGTAAACAAATGCCATATACAGCGGTTCGTTACCTTCAAGATATTTTCTTGCCTCTGTCTGATAATACACGTCTGATCGGTGGTTTCTTTTCCAGACATAGATGCGAATTGCATCAATTTCAATTTGCTTTCTGAGTCTCTTGTCGATTATCCCGTCATAGACTTTCATCACATGTTCTAGCAATTACAGCAAAAATATAAAAAATAGCAAAATCCCCCTACAATTTTTACATTCTGCAGCATTGCCCTTGTTTTTGAACATGGGAATCAAAAAACTGAGTTACCAATCCTTCGGTATTTCCTCTACCTCCCATATTTTGTTGAAAAGTTCCAATAACCAGTTTATTCTCTCATCGTCCAATGCCATTAGCCTCTCTATCTGCAATCCAGTTGGTCTCGGCGCTTTCCCCTGCTCCATACACGTCATAGCTGCTACCACTTCTTCTCTTCCGATGTTTATCTCTGGACCCTTTGTTTTCTCAATACTTGGTAAGCATCCTCTCTCATTTTCTGTGTTTAGAACCTCCTGGAAGTATGATTTCCGTCTCCTGCATATTTCCACTTCTTCTGTCAATACCTCTTCTCTCTTGTTTTTTTATTACAGCTGTTTCAATAATATCCCTCTTTGCTCGGTACCCTGCCTCGGCTACTTTAAAATTTTTCTTCTCACATTCTTTGGTTTCCAACTCATTGTAAAGTTGTTGTGACGCTTGTGTTTTTGCTTTTGTGACTGCACACTTCACACAAGTCCTCTGTACTTGCTTGATCGAAAGTGATTTGGGGTCTTTATTTCTTTGCCATCACTTGAATGCGTCATTCTTTTTCTTAATTGCCTCCCGTACTTCAATAGTCTACCACCATTCATCTCTGTTTGAGGGTTTCTGTCCTTTCATGATACCACAGTCCTTTTTTGTTTCTTCAATAACTACTTTTTTCATTTGGTTCCAAGCCTGGACTATGGATTCGGCGGGTGCTAGATTTCTTCTTTGCACTACTCTGTTCTTGAGGTGGGTTGCGACATCTTCATCCTTGAGTTTTCACATTTGTATTCTGCGTTTTCTTCTGAGAATTTTTTCGCCTCTTTGCTTCAATTCTAAGTCAGCAACCAATAGTTTGTGCTGCGTTACTGCAAGCTCACCAGGTATCACTTTACAGTTATTAAATATTATTTATGGTACTTACCAATCTAAGGCTTGTAGTGTAGATTCGTTTCCAGTAGTTGTCTTGAATGACTGTCTTTCTAAACTATCTTTCTTGATATCCAAACATTTCAACGTTTGTCAAAAGGAGTCTTGTTTACCATCTCCCTGAAAGGTTTCTAATGCTTTCCCTGTCTTCAAGAATGCAGATGAGCCATCTAATTTTGGTAAATATCGACCTGAAGTCTTCTTTTTGCTATTAGCAAGGTCTTTGAATGACTTACCAACAATGCAGTGATAAAATTTATGCAGAACCCAGGTATTTTTGTTGATGTTCAGTATGGATTCACGGCATCTCCCTACACTTCTGACCTTTTGACTGTAAGCAAGGATTGCATATAAAGACTTCTGGTCAGGTTTAGTGAAATGCATGCTATGGCTCTGGATATTTCCAAGTCATGTAATGGAGTATAACGCGGTGGCTTGCTCTGTAAGATTTCTGGTTATGGTATTAATGGAGGGGTATTTGGTATTCTAAGAGAAAAGCATTCACGCCTTCCCCTCAGATCGTAAAATGCGTGACGAATTGGATAGAATTGCTTCTTATGAGTATTCTGTTAATGGCGTTGTTCCTAAAGATTCTATATTTAGTCCAACTCTCTTCCCTCTTCATATCAATGGTCTTTCTGGTATTTTTTTCAATTCATCAACATCTATGTTACGGATTCTACCTTCTACTCTGGCTTTAGCCACGAGACAGCTCAGAAGGAACAAGTCAGAATTGCTGAACATTTAGTCCGACTTTTAGGCTGTCAGTAAATGGGCAATTAAATAACTGTTTTCTTTCAATACAGCAAAAACGCAACTGGTGTTGTTTAATGTCTCTTTTTTCATATCAAACGGGTTAGGTACTGCAGCCATAAAATTTCTGTTCATGTAGATAATAGTGTGTTGTAACTGGGTATTGTTTCAACAATTCTTGGTAATCACTTAGAACCCCTAGATTATATGAATACAACAGGTCACATATACCTTTTGTAGGGAATGAAACAATCCTCGTGTATCTAATGTACTAAATAAACATTAACGGAAGATGAGCTTCGTTACAAGAACATAATGACCATGCACAGTCCTTACAGAATTTAATACAATGTTGTATAACTGAAGCGATGGATTAAGTCATATTGAAGCCTAAATGAAACAGAAGAAACCTATGCCAATTACCTTGTTACAATAATTGAATGTAGAACGGTATTTGCAAAGATTTCCAAGACATATATGTCAATATGAACCATAACAACTTCAACTATTAGTTATCAAACATACCAAGAGTACCTTGAACAATTTCCAAAAGACCATAACGTAGAGCGTTAAAGTCCATGGGACCAAAGTGGATTGAAAGAATATTTTCTTTGGAAAGTGTAAGATTGAAAAATGTGTTGGGATACATCGGCAATACAAATGTGAATAAACAGAAAAGAGAGGGTGGATGGTTCGAGTTTGCATTCTAGTCATTTGGCTCATTGCTTGAGTTCTCCGAATACAAGCCATTTACGGGTTAATTTCTTCAACTTTATCATGTTTCTTCAGGTCAGCATTTTATTTCTTTTTGGTTGTGGATAATTTACGTAGTAGGTAGACTCCGAGCAATTCCTTTTTTTTATGGTCAAGTAATAGGTTCGACTCTTCAGTAAATATTGGGTAGAATTCAACAATGCTACTTGTTGTGCCACTTCTTTTGATTGGAGCATTTTAAAACAATTTTTGAGAGGTTTATTATATCATACAACGTAAACTTTTTCCGAGCTATGCTTCGTGAAATACATTCCTCATCGTCAGAATACTAAATTGATTAGGTACAGACAGTTTTATACGACGATAGTGCAAACCTACTGGGTGACAGGGATCAAGTTGTTTGGAGGAGAGGCGTCGTATCTGTTTTGTGTTTGTTGTGTTATTTTCTTTAGTGCTTCTAACGATGTTTGTGGAAGAGTATAGGATATAGTGCTAATGTGACTGTCGTGCTGTAGATTGTGGTTTACTTGTTTTATTTTTCTTGTTGTTGTGTGGAGTTTCTTATCTATAATCTATAATCTCTCTTTTCCTAGTCAAAGGTGTCATCTTATGTCTAGGAGTGTTCTCCTATTTCATGACTTTTCCTGTCACCTTTTGGAACGGCTCTCTTGTGCTCCTTTTCCCTTTGACACAAGAAACACTATGATACACTAAAGAAGGAGGCAGAACAGTCCTTATAAACTAGTCTGTAAACTACATTATTATTCTTTTCAGGTGGGACTGGGTCCTTTGACTTCTGGTTCTTTCTTAGGGTGGATGTTGTAAAGAAGCAATACTGGATATGGTGTTGTCAGAGAGTTCGTCTTACGTGCTCAGCAATGCATTTGACACAGAATAGGCTTTTTCGTTTCAGATTTCTCTTTCTTCTTCATGATTGGGTCTAATGCTTCTGAGTATGGGTTTCTAAACTTCCTTAGCATGATATCCATTGAATAAGAAAACCTTCAAAAAGCTTCCTTTCTAAGGTCGTATGCGTTTGAAATGATGCTTCTTGCTCTTTCAACCAGAGTGATGATGATACTATTACATGCTGAGACTTGATTGTGTGATACATTATTGAAATACTGTTCGTTGTGACTTAGTTTTCTGTAACTGGTAAGAGGCATAATGCATTCTGCTTGTCTCTGAAACAGCGTTTTCTGGGGAAGCACAAATGTTAAGAATTTTTCCCCTCGACACATCAAATTTGATTAATTGCATTATCGAGATAAATAACGGTTTTGTGCAACAAAAATGAAAAGATAAGCAAAAGAGACAGCGACAATCATTCAAAAACCTTTGATTGTCGAACAAAATCACTGTGCTCCATGAAAAGTGAATGTCTGGTGAAAGTAATTGTCAACAAGGTCAAAGTAAAATTCAGATCGGAAGAATTGCATGATACAATTTCAGAAAACATGAGATTAAATACTGATTTAACAAGAAAAAAACAAAATATCAGCTTTGGAATACAATTTTCCCTCTTCAAAATAACAATAGTAAGTTGCCGGTTTATTCCGGATACAATTGGTTAATCGAATTAAGATATTTTTGAAGTGCAATTACGTTCAAGCTAATGTTTTATCAAAGATGCCCAGGTTTTTTCTGGATAATTCAAACTTTGATACAAGGAATAAAATTGCAATAGTTTGAGCATCTGGAACATTGTTAAAGTCTTGTTTGTCATAAATGTGCTTCAACCCTATTTCCGAGGGTTGAAGCACTTAATTAAGATTAAAGAGAAAGCTAGACTTAGCTCTGCCAATTAGTTTGAACTGTTTGATCCCGAAGTTTTCGTCATATTCGCCGTGCAGAAATTGATGCTGCTCTACAGCTGAATCATAGCTAACAACTTTATGAATAGCCTGCATTGATATTTCGACTGAACTCGATTAATGGAAGCCTTTTCTCCGATAATATTATACAAGTGTTGTTTTTCTTCTCTCGCTCAATCTTAGGTACGTACGGCCTAAGGATTTGGAATCATACCGACATTTAAACTCGTATACAACCATACTTAAATTTGTGGCAGGCAAGACACTCTTCAAGATAACTTTGTTGACTCGGTGGATATTCTCTTCTCTTTCATAAGTAAAGGTGCAGTTAGTTTTTCAAAGTCGCGGCGAAATCCAGACTTCCGTCAGAATTCAATTTTTACTATCGGCGTTTCTGACGCAGAAGCTGAGAATTGTACGTTCAGGTGTTTTTTAGATGTTTTTAAATGGTAGTAAAGCCTTCTTTGAGTTAAAAAACCGTATTCCAAAGTAGTTTAAATCACACGCAGACCCAAGATGAAGGAAACTGTACTCTGTTATTTGGGGGTTGATAAACAAGCTCTTAATCATTAAGGTTAAAAAGGATAAACTGTTTAATTTGTAGGATTATCAGTGCCACAAAATGGAATCAACATGATCATTTGCTTTATCAGTATGAATATGATTGCTACAAAAAGGAGTCAACAGGATAAATCTTTTATTTGTATAATCATACCTGTCAGATCTAATACGAAAACTGATGGATATAAAATTGTGAATTATTGCCTTTAGAGGCGAATCAAAATGTTCTCACTCGTGAGCTGGCACATGAAAACGTCAGGAACGTTTTTTGTAAAATAAACAAAAATTTATGTGTCCAGTAGATTTCAAATCACATTTTCAGCCCAAGCTTAAAAGCTATGTCACATGTACACCAATTCTCATAACAATTGTGTACACCTATCCCCGAAACCAAACTCTCCTGTGAAATGCTTTCAAACTATAGTATAAAACACAACAAAGTATATTTTGCCATCAAATATTTATTTTTTTCCTATATATTTTCCCCAAGTTACGGTAAACCTTTTAGCCCTTTGAAGGGTCCGAAATGTCAGTGTCTATCTATGCTAATGCTGTATCAACCAGAACCAGACACTCTACTGTCTTTAACGAGCACTGTGAGTTCTAATAAAACCTAAGCGTAACCATACGATTTTTCAAAACCACTTCTCTAAGAGCTGTGTTTCCCAGCTTAAGTGGACAAATTCTTTCTGTACTTTGAATAAAGTTATAGGAGTTGGCTAAACACAAGCCTGAATACAATGGATAAAATAATTCTTGTGTCTACACAAGTGCAAATAAACATACAATTAACAGGAATTCCTGAATACTTGTATGTTCAACTAAAGCAAACAGTAAAAGGATACTCCAATTCTCACCTTGATTTGCAAAGAATTGGAGGGCTCCCCAAAGCAGGAAGAGGTTTAAAGAAGCAAACTGGATACTTACAAGATTTGAATAGGGACAACCGGTCTTCGGTCAGTGTGAGACACATTTGAAAGTAAGAGAAGACAATCTGGCAGCAAATCTCATTACGTTACAACCTCTAATGGCTACTTTAAGGTGTGGCAGGCTTCCATTCCGGTCACAAAAGCAAAGTGGATCTGGTAAACACTTACTTGTATGCGTAAAATAGGAGATGAACGACTTGAACAGTTGGTCGTTATTGGTAATGAAAGGGATACCCTTGGTGCGGCAGAGCTTTCGCCATTACAAGAAGTTTGTTATCAACCCAAACTGTTCTTTGAGCATCATTAATCTTAAAGTGACTTTAACTTGACTTCGAAGAGTGCAAATACTACTAAGGCACTTATGTTCAAATTAAACTATATCTATTTTAAATAATTTCTAATAGGACACATTTAAAATTTTTACAGAAAAATATACTTAGGAATCAGAAGGTAAAGCTATTCAACAACAATAACTGTCGTAAACAATCTATTAGATTAAGAAATATATAAAAATATATTCGTATAAACTAATAAAAAACTATGTAAAAAGCATGAAAAATTAAATATCTAGTAGCTTGTTATTATTCAGCCAATTTTGAAATTTATCATCAACAGTGCTGATATCACCTATGATGCCTATCGTACGGCAACTCAGTACATATTTAGGTGTTTGCACGTCACAGCATACTCAGATTAACTTTATGCATGTAGCTGGCATGTCGCCCATAGTCATGACGAATTCGGTTTAGGAGGACCCAGTGGCTTCGATTTAGGTCATAGCCTGCAGGTTTTTCTGAAGGTGACGGAATATATTCCCGGAGTATGTACTCGGAATTACTCCAACGTCTTTTCCACATGTATTTCATCCATAGGTCAGGGGACATGTTTTCGTTGACTTGATTTGACAGGATGTACATTCGAGTAGATAAAGGCATTCTGCTCTTGAGGCAAACGTTAACAAAAGAAGACGTTGCAGGCTGATGGAATAAATGCGAGTCTTCCACTGCAAGTTTACGGAGGATCAGCATGCATCTGTCTCTTCGGATGCCTGGAGGCTCGATGCCTCAAAGGACTGGAAGGAGGGTGGTAGGAGTGGACTTGATTGAACCGCTTACTAGCCTTATACATTCATTGAAGGATACATCAAGCTTCTTGCAGTGGTGGCTTCGACTTCACACAGGATAACAGTACTCTGCAACTGAATAACAAAGTGCTAAAGCTGAAGTGTGAAGGGTTGCAAAATCAGTACCCCGGTGATTGCTGGCTACAGCGTTTGGTTGTTTTTTCTGCAACGTTTTGTAAATGCTTTTTGCATAAAAGTGTTCGGTCAAGAGTCGCACCGAAATACGTCTGCGTTTTGTCCAACTGGATCCTTTCACCTGAGGTTGCAACTCTGAGTTCGTAGTCAGCCTGACTCTTGTTTAGATGAAAAGTGCTGACAACAGTTTTAGAATAATTTAGGTGGAGAGCCAGTTGTGAAAGTAGACTCTCAGTTTATCAAAGTCACGAGAAAAAAGTTCTCTCAATGATCTGAAACTGTTTACCAATGTACAAAAGGTCGATGTCGTCTGCGTAGATGTACTTGTTACTGATCACGTTAGGAATGTCATAGATGTACAGATTGAAAAGTGAAGGCGCGATGACGGAGCCTTGTGGAACACTATTGATAAGTGTTCTGCAGTGAGACCTTTCCTTCCAATATGCACACGAATCCGACGTTGGGATATCATGCCCATGATCACAAGTACCATCTCTTTATTGGGGATGGCTCCTCATACTTTTAGAATAAGCCCGCGGTGCCCGATTGTCGTAAGCAGCGGATAGGTCGACCAGGACGATACCAGACTTCATTCGTTTGTCAAAGGAAGTCTCGATGTCTTCCCTCAATAGTGCAGCTTGATAAGGGTACAGCCCCCTTGTCTAAAACCGGCTTGATCTTTGGGAAGAACAGATTCGACAATGGGTTGAATGCGGTTAAGAATTAAGTGCTCGTAAGGTTTTTAGGATATGCACAGAAGGCTAATCGGTATGTAGCTCTTGGCGCTTTCTTTTGCCTTGTTTGTCTTAAGAACAGCTTCGACTTTGTCAAGCTTCCAAACGTTGTGAAGGTTTTTCGAGTAAATGCAGTAGTTAAAGAGATTAAGCAAACTCTTCACAGCAGACTTTCTGAGTCACTTCAAAGTCGATATGATATGGCAGCTTCTGTTACCACCATGTATGCATTGAAAAACAATAACAATATGCTTTCAGTGTACCAATCGAAATTGTAACCGGCAACAAAATAAAACGTGGAACATATCACATGCATTGTGTAATACTAGTTGTATCAAATGAAAGAAGCCCTGCAGAAAAATCTCCTATTTGCATACCAGTAATTTATATTTTCTTTTTAATTCTCTCTAAAGCGAGCGTACCTTTATGTTCAAAAAGGGCAAAAAATATAAGGGGCACAGCCCATAAAAAAATTCCCACCCTGGGCCCACCCTTCCATACACTCACTTCTCACTCGACCAAGTTTTTGTTCGTTGGATTTATTTTTATTTTGACAATATGGTTTGAGCCCTCCCCTTGGGCCCTTTCCACTCCACCCAGACATATTTGTGTGACTGTGTATTAAACACTGGTTGAGAAACGATGGTTGATGGTTGATTTTCCTCATTATTTATCATGTACATGTATCATTTAAATGGTACTTATGGGATACCTTCAGTGCAGGCATTAACATCTCAATAGGGCATTGCAGGTGTCATTGGAAACCGATTGACACAAGTGTGTTTTGCTTGATGTTGTCTAAGATACCAGACGAGAAGCTGTGGTGGTGCGAAGGTACAGGAAATCCATAGAAAATAAATATTGCGTCTCTTCTTTCTCTCTATCTGTAAGGCAAAAAAGGATTTCAGTTCAAAGATATTGGCCTGTGATACAGACATTCTTAAAGTTATGAAGATGTTTTCGTAGACAAAAGGCATTCATTGGGAAAATTTTGACTGTTGGAAGGTTGCAGCAATCCAAGACCACTGCTTTGAGTTGGCATTTCATGTGGAGTAGCGGATAGAATCATAATCACCAAGAAATACCGCCAACTGGAGAGATACCATGCTATTTTTTCTTGAGAAACCAGAAATATTGCCCGAACATCGTACCAGTCATGTGTTGTGAAATCATGAATACCTGAAAGAAACAGAAGCCACCACCCCCCGTATGGGTTGCCCACATTCCAGATGTTGCAGGTGTTCCTGTTTCACTTCACACCCGAAGAGGTATGTAGTTTACAAAAACAAATCGTGAGGATAATTTTATGTTGCGATTCCTTACTATAACTAAATCATGCTCCATTAACAGTATGTTACAGTAACTAAAAACTAACAGCATCACCATATATTTGTTTTAGTGGCCATTAGGGGACATAGCCTGAATCAACTGAGAGATAAATGTATTTACATGCTCTTTCAGCCGCCTTCCAATGACCTGAGTTTTGAACACATATTTTTGAAAAGACGGTGAAATTATGTGTTTACCTACCATTAAGTTGCTGTGGTTACATCTGAACTAACAATTGTCCCTAAAATAATACTCCATTATGATGACAAGGAAGAATTGTTTCCAAAAACGCGAGTTTGTGCTAGTTAAAGTGTTGGTATCAATAGACCAAAGGAAATATTTGGATTTTTTCTCGTGTTTTCAGAGGAATCGCTTTGGTAGAAAAGTTAAGAAGTTAAATGCTATTGCCACGTTTGTAATGTATTATTCTGATTGTGTTGATGCCAAGTTGTTGACCACGCAAAATTACCCGTGCTCCGTAAACCAAAACGGTAGTTCAACTACACCCAGTTTTTTTAGCTATTTAGTGGGAGTTTTTATCATGGGATCTTGTGCTTCAAAGCAGAGTCAACAAATTAGGTATGAAATATTATTGTCGGCATTGTGTTTAAGTCACTGACCTTCCGTGTTACTTTACTACCTTGTATTTGAAAGCTTCACTATTTGACGTAGTTAAAGAGGAACAAAGCGGGGGCAAGGTGGTGCTAGGTAATTTTGCAAAGATATTTGGGATTGAAAGATAAGGTAATGAAAGAAGGGAAGTCTGGAGTGGAGGTGTTGGGGTGAGGTCAGGGCATCTTTTTTCCCGCGTACTCAAAAAGGTGCCTGGAAAAAAAGATTTGGGGAAAGGGACTTGAAGTTGCAGGTACTGAAAGACAAGACACATGGGAAAAGTTACACTGGGGGAAGTTACACTCAGAAAAGAGGATTAGATGGAGCAAGCCTGACTGGGCCAAGTACAGCTTTCCATATTCAAGCCATCGCTCGGGGAGGCAAAAGTTAAGCTGCAAAAACATTCATGTTCATGTTATTTCAATGTTTACCATATATATACATATATATATATATATATATATATATACATACATGTATACATATAAATATGTATATAAATGTGTATTTATGTATATATGTGCAAGAAAGTAAATCAGTAGAGTATTTGGGTATGAATTAGAAAAATCTGAATTGGGTCTAATTGAAATGAATTTCAGTAATTAGTACTGCAGCTTGGAACTCTTGAGTTTGATCCTCGTGATGTTGGGTTTTTTTGCTTTTGGTGAAGGAGTTATTGAAAATGGGTTAGGTTTACCTGTGTTGCAAGTCAGAGTGATCAGAATAAGAGTCAAAGTTCAGAGACAGGACAGGACTCCCAGCATACATTGGTCATAGTCTTTGATTTTAGCATTGTGTTCATGTAAAGATTGTGAAACATAGTCAGTACATAACTTATTTAGTTGACACCCACCATCTGGAACATGCTCAGAATACCTATCTTGAAAATTGTAACAAGTCCTCCAGTTCTTCCACTACTTTGCTACATCTGGTGCACTTGTATCTAAGTTTAGACATGCTGGCTTTCAGACTTTCCCCATCCTTCACCTTATACTAGCTTTGTAAATTGTGATGAGAATTGACCCATTGAAAGTAAGGCTTTACAAACCATTATTGTACTAGCCTTAACATAAAATGAAATACAAACAAACATTCTTAAATCTGATAATAACAAAAAACGGTGTCAACATCAGGTTAATTTTATTTGCTGGATTTTGGTTTAGGACCTGATTTTTAGCACTGAATGAATGTCTTTACTAAATTTTCAGAAAAGAAGTCTTGAGCCAAAAAGTGAAAATAATTTCTTGTTTTATCACAATGGTCATAAACAGTAATATTTGTCTTATGGTGTCATTGTTTTAGATCTTTTGGTAGCCATGGAAAAGAACGGGAAGGTATGTTTTTTGAATTATATTGAGTNGCTTTACAAACCATTATTGTACTAGCCTTAACATAAAATGAAATACAAACAAACATTCTTAAATCTGATAATAACAAAAAACGGTGTCAACATCAGGTTAATTTTATTTGCTGGATTTTGGTTTAGGACCTGATTTTTAGCACTGAATGAATGTCTTTACTAAATTTTCAGAAAAGAAGTCTTGAGCCAAAAAGTGAAAATAATTTCTTGTTTTATCACAATGGTCATAAACAGTAATATTTGTCTTATGGTGTCATTGTTTTAGATCTTTTGGTAGCCATGGAAAAGAACGGGAAGGTATGTTTTTTGAATTATATTGAGTTTTATGCTTGGATTTGTAATTTACACAATCAGACCACTATTGTACTGCTTTGGTGCCTGCTACATTACAGTGAAATTTAATATGTGTATCCTAATGTTTTCCTTGGTTTATATTGTTATTATCTTTCTTTCCAGAGAGCATAACATGGATTTAATTGAATTTTGAATACATCAGATAGAGTTCAGCAGATAACAGTTCTTTGTGTTGATGTCATATCAGTTCAATTCTCTTGTGGTTGCAATGATAAAATTGATGGAGTTGGTACATAGTATTAAATAACCCATGGTTTGCATATGTATTAATATCTTACCTTATCCATTGGTGTTAATTCCATGGATAAGTATGAGCCTTCTTTTCATCACTTCACAATCTTACATTAGAGTTGCTAATTTTCATGTTGTGCAACCTGAAACCTTACAAACTTGATCCAGGTAGGTCTTTGATGGTCACCCCACACATCTTTTTTCAATGTTGAGGTGTATGCAGAATAGGAGGCTTCATTGGTTTGGTCATGTGGAGAGAATGGACAAGAAAGCTTGGGCAAGTAGATGCAGAACAATCAAGGTGACAGGAACCACTGGCAGAGGAAGACCAAAGAAATCATGGGAAGAAGTGATAAGGATGGATCTCAAACAAAAAGGTGTCAGCAGAGACCTGGTGAAGGATAGGATAACTTGGAAGTCGATTTCAAGAAAGCGTCCAACACATACTGGCATGTAAAATGGATGTTGGAGCAATGATGATGATGTTGATGATGATGATGATGATGATGATGATTAGATATTGTGATTTGCTGGCCAGTGAATTGTGCAGATTAATTCCACATCAAATTAGCAGACAGACCCTGAAAACAAATGCATGAATTCAGATGGTTAACAACCATAGCTAACTGGAAGAAGCTAGCAGGGTTGCCCAGTGGTTCTACTTCTAGTAATGCACCTTGAAGCTCTTGGACTGCAAGTTCTGAAAAAGGATTCTTATTTCTGTTTTTGTGATGGCCAATTTCAGTGGTGGGTTGATGTTTGATTATAGGAGTATCATTGACTAAGGATTGAAGACCAGAACTGGGGTCAGTATGAACTTTGGTTGGAGGGCCATCAAGTAGTTGAATTGTCATGGAAAAATATAGTAAAACCTGTATTGTGTCATTCATTGACAACAATTGTAGTGACTGTAGAAGATGTGATAATTTCACAAAGGAATAGTATCATTTGACATAAGTAATGCATGACATCAGTATCAAAACTAGTACCTTCAACATCAGATGGTGCTGTGGAGGTATGTTCAGTGAGTGAGATGGGAACCTTGGCAAGGCAAGTACACTCATGTGAAGATAAGCAAGTTGTTTATATTGCTACATCTATATTGATGGCAAAGTAGTAGCAGCGTTTTTTTACTGGTGTGGGGTTGAATGCTATAATTTTAAGTGTAGAGCAGTGAGGAGACCATGAAGGACAGACTGTGGGATGAGCCAGAGGTGAGTGAGTAAAAAGAGCGACCCACAGAATATGTCCTTATGCCAATTAAAGATCTATTCTCTAAACATGGGATACTAGAGGTTTTCATTACTGGTAATGGAACATTATGAAAAGCAACCAATTCACAAAAGATTGGCAGTTTCTGTTTCAAACCAGTAGCTCATGGTACATGAAATCCAATAGATTAAAAGTGTCCATGGGCAAATCAGTTAAAAGGCCAATGAAGGAGTGCCTAGACCAGATCAGGATATTTCAAAGGGACTGTTAAGCATATGAAATTTTCAACTGCAATGGATTCCCCTTAGCAACTCCTCAATGGAAGCATTCTGATATGATTCCTAGATTTCTTAAAATGGAAGTACCAAACAAAGACCCTAAATGAAAGATGACATAAGAGCAGGCATTAGGCAAAAGAGACTGTTAACTTGTCAAAATTCAACTAACATGTAGACATTTAAGATAACTTTTCTGAAGAAAATTCACCCATCACACATTGAATACCTAGCTGCATCATAATAAACTATCCCATAAAATTCTGCCCACCACAACTGAATTCCCTTTTCTTATTTGATCTAGAGCAAATGCTTTATGCTGATGACTTAGTTTTGACAAGTGATACTGTTCAGGGACTTATGAAAAAGGTGTATGGAAAGCAAAGGCTTGAAAGTTAACTTGGGAAAAACTAAAGTGATGGTCAGCTGCTCTGGTTATGGTAAGCCTAAAACAAAGGGAAAGTTTTTGTGCTCGGTTTGTGGAAAGGGAGTGGGAAGCAAATCAATTTTTTGTGTTACATGCAAGCACTGGGTGCATAAAAGGTACAGCAGGATAAAAGGAAGGTTGTCAGAAAACTCCCCTTTTAAACACAAAAAGTGTTTGTGTGTAGATCTAAGTGCCAATCTTGAGATTCCAAATGTGCATCTTGATGGTGAAGAAATTGACGTGGTGGAGGCCTTTTTTTACCTTGGTGACACCATAAATGCCAGTGGAGGGGTGGATACAAGTGTGAGAAGTGGATGGAGTAAGTTCTTTGAACTATTGCCACTGCTAACTAGTAGAGTTCTGTCTTTTCCAACCAAAGGCAGAGCCTACCAGGCATGTAAATGGAGTGTTAAGATATATGGCAGCAAAACATGGGCAGTGAAAGCTAAGATCTGATGTGACCTGCCTGCCAAAAGACCACTGTCACACCTGAACTGGATGGCAATAATCATCAGATGCCCAATCACTGAAGATCACTAAATGGGGAAAATATCAGTGTTTTGTATTTGATAACCAGCACTACTGCACAGACAGATATATTTTGCCTAAGTACATGATAGATTAAAACCTTTTCACAACTACACATTCTTGTCATAAGAGATACTAAGATAGCCATGCCATTGTATATTTCAGATGAATAGTAGATATTAATACCTGATATGATTGAAGAGATACCCGTTAATTTAGTTTGGTGATTAGAATTACCATTTTAGTGTGGTTGTACATGATTGCAGAGGAGTTCTTGAAGCCTTACCTTTAAAATATTACTAGCAAATTTATCTATTGTTTTATAGCTGACAATAAAATGTAAATTTTTTTGTTTAACAATTTGTTTTTTTGTTAATTCACAGAGGGAAATGGTAGCCCTGAAAATAAACAAAAACAAACAGATATTTGTTTGTCCCAGAGCAACTATGGATATATTGTGAATGATGAATTGGATGTTGAAGAAGAAGAAAATGAAGAAGAAGAAAATGAAGAAGAAAATGAAGAGGAAAATGAAGAAGAATGTGGAGAAGAAAATGGAGAAGAAAATGGTGAAGAAAATAAAGACTCTGAAGGTAATGATACAGATGAAGAAGAAGGATATGGTGGAACTGATGATAATGTTGATGAAGAAGGAGAAGATGAAGATAAAGATTCCATAGAAAGTAGTGATGATTTGCTAGCCATGCTTCAAGATAAAGGAAATCAAGCAGATATTATCAAAGGATGTATAGACATTCAAGTTCCTTCTCAGGCCCATTTGGTTAGGATATTTACAAGTTCAACCTTCACTGGTATGTCAAAACCTTATAATATAATAGTATATCTTCTATAGATTAAAAAACTGTGATTAATAAAGTTTTGAATGACTCTTGATTTATATCACTGAATTAAGAAGCTGGAACAGTTTAATAAAATTCTTAAGAAAAAATTGTCAAAGAAATTTGCACATTTGGTCAGTGCTTTAGAAAATGCATGTTTGGGGGATTTGGTCAGCTTCCTGAATAATTTTTTATTGGCATTACCAAGTTTTTGAATAGACAATTTAGTTGAAACACTTCATATAGATATTTTATGTCACACCATTCAATTCATCTCCAACCATGAACACCGTTTGGCATATTCCTTGGCAACAATGTCTCATAAAAACAAAGTGTGACTTTATGCCACAAAGAAAGCTCCTAAAGTCATAAAATCAAACTTTTTGTGAATTTGGAATTTATTGTAGGATGGCCTACTGACACTATGTATTCTTGTTCACTGGCAAGGCCAAATGTGACTGCAGTTCTTTGCCAGGTGTTATGAAGGAAAGGAAGAGCTTGATTAAAAAGTGAAAGAAGTCGGTGGTCAGTTCAATATTACTGTAGGATAGCTGTGGGAAAACTACAAGAACAAATGAAATTCAAGGAGAGACAATAATACAAGTAGTTTTCAGCTACTTAGAGTTGAGTCAAGACTGTTTTCACTAGAAGTAGCTTGCTTATTGAAAATCATTTCTAATTAAATTGATAGAATAGATATGCAGTACCATCAGAGAGCCACTAAGCCCCAAGCCAGACTTAAGAAAAGCTAGATGTTGAGTAAAGCTATAGATGGGAAGCCAGTTAAGGTTGAGATCAGTAAAGAAAAACCTTGGGCCATTCCATTGTTTGCTACCTTAAGAAATCATGGCCCTTGGAGATTACTGTGAATTAGGTGTTATTTTCCACTGTAAGATTGCAAGGGGAAAGTTTATGTACTTCCTTCTGCTGTTCACCAGCCGTCATGAGCCATTACAAACAGTGGGCTATAGATATTCCACATGCTCGAGAAGCGTATAGCTGGCAACAACACCTTTACTACCAACAAACATTTTCGACATGATTAAGAAGACATGCTTTTATGCAGTGCCAAGGTTTACTTACTCTCTTACTCTTCGATTTAACGTCCGTGGTTCCCTCTGTTTGGGGGTTGGACAATGCCACATTGAGGCTTGATTCGAGCGCGCCACACTGAGCGATCTTCAGCAAGATTAGCAGGAAGACGAAGATAAGCAAGATCTTTTTTCACGCAGTGAATCCACTTTTTCTTTTGTCCGCCTGCAGCAACATTTCCTTCAACTTCGAAAGTTCGAATCGTGTTGGGCCATTTGTCGCCCATTCTCTCAAGATGCCCAAACCATCTTAAGCGATTGTATCTCAGTTGACTATTGATACAGATGCCGAGCATCTCTCTCAAATTGGCAGATGATTTGCGATCGCTTAACTTTACAGAAGACATCCAGCGGATCATAGAGTTTTCATTCCTTTCTAAGCGATATTGGTCATCGACTTTCAAAGCCCAGGTCTCAGACGCATATAGAAGAATGCTTCTAACGCAGGTCCGGTAGACATAACCTCGCTGCCTCAGCGAAATCGATTTGTTTGTTAAGATCGTTAGAAGCTGTCTAAAACTTCGCCAAGCTTTACAAACTCGATCCGTAGTTGCATCAAAACATGTGCCTGACTGGTTGATGGTATCGCCAAGATAACAAAACGATTTGACGACTTCAAGTGATTCGTCTTCAATATTGATGATTTCAGGATCATTATCATTTACCTCTGTTATTTCACCTCTGCATTTTCTACATCGAAAGTTTGGATCAAGTCTAAGAACCTTAATATTAGTGCATTTGTGATGGGTCCAATGCTGGCAGCCCGAGCAGAAGATCGAATTACTACCAACGCCAAAACCACAAACCCCACATGGGTACTTTGATTTGTCTTTCTGACGAGGAGCATTATGCTTGCTGAACATCACTTTCGTTTTCTTCATATTAACTCTAAGCCCTTTTGAGGCCAAGTTTTCTTTCCAGATTTTAAACCTTTCAATAAGACGGACAATTGAGTTGGCTGCAATCACTAGATCATCTGCGTATAGAAGTTCCCATGGGCAGCCTATGCGAAACTCTCCCGAGAGTGCCTCCATCACGATAGCAAACAAAAGAGGACTAAGGACAGAACCCTGATGTACACCGACTTTAACGGTGAATTCATCTTCTTCTTTCGTCTCTTTAACTATTTTCTTCCTTTCTCTCCTGACAAAGGATAATGGTTCGGCATCGCCGGGAGAGAACAAGACTTTTAAAAAATCAGACATCAAGATATATAGTTAACGGTGAATTCATCACTGCGACAAGAGCCAAGATTTACCTTAGATTTGGCATTTTTGTACATTGATTTTACAACTTGAATTAGCCACTCCTCGATTCCAAGTTTGCGCATGGACCACCACAGAACTTTTCGTGGGATGCGATCAAAAGCTTTCTCTAGGTCAATGAAGGCAAAGTAAAGGTTCTTTTTCATACTGATGTGTTTCTCATGAAGTTGTCTAAGGATGAAAATGGCATCTGTCGTTCCTTTTCCAGGCATAAAGCCAAATTGCATTGAGTCAACATCAATTTGTGATCTTATGATAGGCTCCAGTATCCTCTCAAGAAGTTTTAGAACTTGGTCGAGCATTTTTAGGCCGCGATAGTTTCCACGATCTAGTGAGTCACCTTTACCTTTGTAGCAGTTGATTATGTACGACAGGTTCCAGTCGTCTGGTATTTCTTTCTCATAGATTATTTTATTAACAAGTGTTGTCAACAACGTGATTACTCTTGGACCAGCTGCATTGATCATTTCAATGGTGATCTCAGTTGGGCCTGGTGCTTTCCCTTTCTTCATGGCATTTACAGCCTTTGTTGTCATCTCTTCTGTGATGAGTATAGGTGGTCCTTCAACTGGTTCATGGATACTCAGAGCGTCTAGGTTCCAAGGAAACTCCTCGTTAAGTAAACCTTCATGATGCTGCCTCCAAGCTATTAATCTATCATTGTCTGAAAAGGCTAGGCCTCCATCATCATTTCGAATGCAATTTTCGTTTATCACATCCTGGTTTTCATGCTTGAGATGTTTTGCTAACTTAAAAATGAAATTTTTTCCCTCCTTTCTTTCTAACCCCTCGATTTTGTTTTTCTCTGCTTCTTTTTTAGCTAGATAAACAGCTCTCTTGGCTAATCTCTTTGCTTTCAAATAATTTTCTTTACTTCCTCCGTTTTTCCACTGTTTCCACAGCTTGCGTTTTTCTTTAATAACATTAGAAATATCGTCGGTCCACCACCATGTCACTCTCTGTCTTTCAAATCCACCTTTTGTCTACCCGACTACCTTATCTGAAGCATTCAGCAACAATGACTTTATGTCTTTCCACGAAGTGTCTACATCTTGGTTATGGTCAGGAGTGTTGCTTGCAGGGGTTGTCTCTTCTATCGCCTTTCTAAAGTCAGCTTGTACCGCTTTGTCTTTCAGTTTCCAGGTTTTGCGACGTACAGTTGTCCTACGAGCTCTTTTGAACTTTGTTTTGATGTTCAATGAGCTAACAAGAAGTTTATGCTGTAAGGCACACTCTTCCGAATTAATTACGGTACTATCTTTTACTAGTTTTAAATCAGCTCTTCTCACAAGAAGGTAGTCGATCTGGCTTTTCTGATTCCCGGAGCAATAGGTTATAAGCCGATTGTCTGTCTTTTCAAAGTATGTGTTCACTATTGCAAGTGCATTTGCTACGCAGAGATCAAGTAGTCTTATTCCATCATTGTTACGAAATCCGTATCCTCTACCTCCATGAACCCCTTCAAAACCGTCACAGGTTCTCCCAACATGTCCATTTAGATCACCACCCACAAGCAGTATTTCATCATCAGGAACAGCAACAATCAAATTTGATAATCTCATATAAAACAAATCCTTTTCATCATTTGAGAGGCCAGTTTGTGGAGCATAAACAGATTTTATGTTCAAGATGACTTTCCCAAACAAGATACGCAGTGTTATTATTCTGCTGTTGGTTCTTGTTACAGATATTACTTGTTTTACAAGACTTTCTTTAAGAAGGAAGCCCACACCTCCTTGACCACTTTCGTCACCTGACCAGAAAAATTTGTATCTCTCTTGCTTACCAGCTATAAAACGGGCTCCTCCACCACGCCAACGAGTTTCTTGCAAGCAGCAAATGTCAATATTACGACGTTCTATGGTCTCAGCCACTTCATTTGCCCTTTTTCGCATAGTTCCAACATTCAGGCTACAGACTTTCAAATTAATTATTTCTAAATTTTTCGTTTTTCCTCTGATCGCATTTTCCACCCTTGTCCGAGGCTGCAGGGGTGGACCTCTGTTCACATCTGTCACAACAGTCCGAGGCTGCCGTTGCGCCCTCCTGATCGCTTGTCGAGAGTCCGGAGGTGGCCCTCTCTTAACTTGACTATTATGAATCGGCATTTCAACATGACATTAAGTTTTGAAGCATGGTTTTTACGATCGGATGCCCTTCCTGACATCAACTCCAGATTATAGCAGCTGAAGACGCTTCCAGAAGTGCAACAAATATCAGTATTTTTTTTCGTGACACCATCACTAGGGAGGTTGCCGACCAAAGCTAAAGAGCCCTCCCTACCCATTAGACAGACTTAACCCCGCCGGACGCCAACCCGGAGCTTCAATGGTCTCGGGGTAGGCTAACAGGTGCTACACCTTGCCCAAGGGTGACCTGGAGGTAGCTGTGGCAAAGGGTAACCTCATTCTCCCACGTCGAAACTCCACAACCGGATGCAGTTTAATGTCAATACCCAGGACAGGTTGATGATACTGAAAGGTAAATAAAGGTCTTTCATTCCCAGTTGACATATTGCTGATGGGGCTTCAGGGTAGCAGGCTCTCAGTTTTGACACCCAATACTTTAGAGTGCCAGTGTGTGATTTATGAAGAGTCTTGCTTTCAACATTTGCAGCTGGTAGCTTGTGTAGAGGTATACACTCCACATCGAAAGCTGTTTTATAGATTTGACCCGTTGACCAGTTGACCAGAGAGTGTCGTCCGTTTGGGACACTGAGCCCCCAGATGAGTACGTTATGGGGTAAGTGTCACATTCTGGAAGAAGAATTACTTATCACGCAAACTAGCAGAGCTCAGGGTACGGAGTTGTTCAGTTTTCTTACCATGTTGGGCGTTAAAACTGCTATATTTCTTGGCTACGTTACCATTTACATCGCTGCCAAGCCACACATGCTTTAAAATCTGGAGTGGGTAGATGCAGTCGAGAACAGAAAAAACCTTTCTGTAGCAGTGCCTTAGAATGGTTGTTACTCTTTGTCAGAACTTCCGGACATTGATTAATTCTAAATTATTCTGATCTTTGATGTTAAATTTTATGGTTTGTTTATCCTTCAAGTCAGTTTAAAACTATGTTTTACTCATATAAAAAGTCTCTTTGGGTATGTGATACAACGGGGGTGGTTTTAGAAGTAAACAAGAAAATCAAAGGTTATTTTACTGTTGCTTTATGTAGATACATTTGTGGAACGGAATACACTTATGGAAAAAATTTATCCAAAATTAAAAGAATACTGCCAGTCAGTTGGTTATGACTTCCAGGTTGTTGATATGCGTTGGGGTGTTCGTGATGAGGCAACCGATGACCATATGACAAGTGAGCTTTGTATGAGGGAGCTCAAGCAATGCCAGAAATTGTCAACAGGACCTAATTTTATTGTAAGTAATGTTCAAAGTATGCCCAGACTTCATTTTGATGTGTTTCCTAATATTGACTGTGCCCTTTTTCGTGAATAATATATTCATTTTATGGTTTCGTAGAACACGGCATTGTTTATTATTATACCTTTGGTGGAGATCTAACTGGTCTTAGTTTGCTTTTGCTTTGAAATGTACATTTAAGAACGATATTTCTGTGGTCGATGATGATTTTTTTACTTATCAAACTCTTCTTCTCTGAGTCAATTTTTTGAATTTTTAAAAGATTGTCACTCAGTGTTTAAATATGTTTGAAGTCTCTTCCACTTTAAGATGAAATAGTTTTTGTTTGAATTATTTAATATTAAATAATTTCATTAACATTCCTCCAATCGTTTAGAAAATGTAGCCTTGAAGACTGGTTTTACCTGTAACTTAAGTAGCAAGCGTTTTTCGTATGGAGACTAACCTAAGGTCAAAATTACCATGAAATTTATTACCGAAACATCCAATTAAGTTATATATATCATAGAAAAGTAACCGTCCGCAGAACTAATATTCCCTCTTGAAGTGATTTCCGGAAGTGATTTCCGTTTTGCTCATGTAATAGGGGGTACATAATTATATTTATGGTCTTCGGATGACCAGCGCTTAGGTCAACGCTACCAAAGATAATCATTCACTCCTGAAGCCGCTTCTCGACGATTTTCCTCGTTATCTGTCAGGTGAAAAGATTGTTAGCAAATTGCATAAACCATGGAGGGGGCACGCCTTAATGACAACGCTGCCTGGAATTATGACAGCTCCAGTCGGAACAATGACAACTCAGTTTTTTTGCACATTTCAGCCTTCAAGAAAGCAGGTGATCCGTGTGATCCTGGAAAATATCGACCTGTAAGTCTTCTTTCTGTCATTAGTGAGGTCTTTGAACATCTTATTACCAATGCACTTGTGGACTTCTTACAGAATTTTGGTCTTCTTGTTGGTGTTCAATATGGATTCAGAGAAACTAGGTCCACTGCTGATCTTTTGACTGTAATCATGGAGCGTATCTATAGATTTGATGTCGAACAATATATTTTTTCTTATTTAAGACAACGATTATAGGTATGGCAGAATATGATTATTATAGTAATAGATCAAATTAAAGAAAATATGACATTAATTTTGAAGATTGTTTCTTATCAGATATTCTTTACAGCCCCCAAATATCTTTTCTTTACCATAAGACCTCACTGCATTGTATCAGATAGTTCTAACATTTTTTACTTAATTCCATTTGTTATTTTACAAATTTCCATGCTGTTTGTAGACCTTTTTAGGCCAAAAGTATGGTTACAGGCCTTTCCCACCAAAAATCGAGGCCGAAGAGTTTGAGAAGATGTTGGAAGTAATAGATGACCACCAAGACAAACGATTGCTTTCGAAATGGTTTGCAAAGGACGACAACTGCAAACCACCAACTTATATGTTGAGTTCTATCCGAAATATTTTGCCTGACTATAATAACAAGGAGTCCACGGAAGAATGTCGTCGTCAAGCGTCAAATGAATGGTGGGGTGATTTCGAAAGGATGCAGATTATTTTCCGAAATGCTGCATCGAAAGCACTTGAATTTGATTCTCAAAGGAGAAAGTATTATATTTCAGGTACTAAGTTTGTTTTTTTACTAAGAGTATCGGATCAGTAGTAGTGATTCTCTAATGATTTTCTAACGATTTCTAGGCCTGGATGAGTATAACTGTGGTTCAATGGGCATCATATTTCCTATATGAAATATTTATTATTTAATTTTTTTCCCTCATTATTAGATTAATCTAATAAGGGCGTGTTCTTACAAAACGTTTAATAAGTAATCCAGTTCTTAAATTTGAAATGCTTAAATTCCTTTGTTACCTGCAGCAAAATTGGCAATTTTTTATGATAGCTGCTTCACTGCACCTGGAGAGGAATATAATTTCACATGCTTTATGCAATGAGATTTCTTTTTTAAGACCCCGCTTTGGTTTCGGAATTAAAGAGATAGGTCTAACTGGTTTGTGGTACAGGAATGTTTTACACACAAAATACAGGACCAGTTACCTGGAGGAGACTATCACTGCCCTGGACTCTTGTCACATAATATGCCTCACATAAATTGAGGTTGCCCGCAAAAAAAGATTTGTGTTATAAGTAAATGGCCAATCCGAATCTTGGAGGTTTCATATGTTAATTCAGGCAAAAAAACACTTGAATATTTCTGTATTTTAGAAGTATACGAATGTGTCTATCCCCTAACAACTTATATATTCCTGTCAGCTACTTACTTTACTGTTCAAGACTTTAAGCGGCAGAGAGATTAGTTTACACTACTAACTTCCATTATATTGATACAATGTGAGCGAATAACTAAATGGTAGAACCTTTCTGACTTTTATGATATGTTTGGGAATTAAAAGATTTCCAGGATCTCATCAGTGGCCAAAGGCAGAGGTGATAAAAACAGCAATAAATTGCTACTTTTTTCAGTCTTGTGCGAACTAATTTCCGAGCCTATGAAACATTTAAGCATTTAAAATACAGCTTCCCCCTGCCCCCGCTGGGTGGAAGCCGTATTGCTGTATTACTACTTATTAGCTGTATTACATAACTGCATAATGATGAAGACGTTGAGAGAAACGAGTGACACGAAATATAGCAAACTGAGCTAATACTAGTGATAAAAGCCCACTGCAACACTTTCCGTGGGAATACCTATAGAAAGGCTAAGACAATACATATTCCTTGATAAGACTAAGATTAAGAAGTACCATCACAATTTGGACCTGACAAGTTACAAATGCATCTCTGTTCTCGATAGTGAACATCAAAATGAGAGGAGGGAGCAACTGTCCAGATGTGACAGCAGTGCTCCTTGGAATGACAGAGTAGATTTGTATAGGTACAAAGTGACCTCGTGTTTAAGGTACTCTCCGCTACAGTACAAAGAATCAACCTTCCTGGAAACAGACTTAACCAACGGATTAGATATAAGGATCTCGAGAGAATGGGAAACCAATCAACCCATTGAAGAGCATTCCTCAAGAGAAAAAGCAATCTCACCGGCATTAACAACAGAATAATTGTCCATGAATATTGGAGGAAGACAACAATTTAGCTTTATATTGATATACATCAAATCTATAGATACGCTCCATGATTACAGTCAAAAGATCAGCAGTGGACCTAGTTTCTCTGACTCCATACTGAACACCAACAAGAGGACCAAAATTCTGTAAGACGTCCACAAGTGCATTGGTAATAAGTTGTTCAAAGACCTCACTAATGACAGAAAGAAGACTTACAGGTCGATATTTTCCAGGATCAGACGGATCACCTGCTTTCTTGAAGACTGAAACAACATTTGAAACCATACAGAAAGACAGTAAATAAGAGTCCGATAGGCAAGGATTGAAAAGTTTGAAGAGCAGGGGAGATAGCTCGGAAGCACAAAGCTTCGAGACAACTACAGAAATGGAATCTAGACCAGAAGCTTTAGATTAATCAAGCCCGTGAATAACCTTCACTAACAACATTCAAAAAAAAAATAAATATATATATATATATATATATATATATCAAAGACCAAAATCTGATTAGTTTTCAAAGGGAACTCCGGCAAAGATATACCAGTGTTATTCAGAGAAATATTGGCAAAAAGGCAGTCTAGCAAGGAGATCTGCCATTTCTTTAGAAGGCATAGAAAACCGTCATCATCAAAACTTGGAGGAATATTTGACTTGCCACAATGCAAACACTATTGTAAATCGTCCGGAAAATGATGGCTTTCAAGTTTTGGGGAAGAAATACCTTCACAAACTCGCCCGGCATAAAGAGATTTAGTATAGGAAATCACCGTTTTACAAGCGTTACTAGCCCATCTGAAGGAAACTCGAGGTTTATCAGGTCTGTTACGTTCAAACTGTACACAGAAATGATTGTGATGAGCAATGTCAGAAAAACAACGAGCGTTGAACCAAGGAGGGTGACATTTGACTTTGTAACTACGCCTGAGTACAAATGATTTTATATCAACCAGAATACACTGTCAATTAAAGTGCAGGATTCAAAGCCAATTCGCTTAAGACTGAATCACTTGGAATATCGCCAAGAAATTGACAAAATACATTCCAGTTAACCTGACCAGATTTAAAGTCCTTGCTATAATGTGGCTTGTCAACGAGATTGAGGCAATTGCCTGAACCTCTACGATGACAACAACATGTTCAAAAGATCCGAAAGGAGTTTCAGAGGACACTGCGTAATGCTCAGGTTCGTAAGGCAAAAAGAGGTCTAAGAGAGAAGGTTTTACTGCTTGTGAATCAGGAAGTCTTGTGGAAAAATCAACAGTCCGTGAAAAGTCATGATCAAGAGCGAAGTTGTAAGTATCTCTCCAGGTCCGTTAATTTTATTTAAATGACTTAACCAGGTCATGTGATGACCATTTAAGTCAGCAAAGATGCTCTGACCCGGTATAAAGCCTTGGAAAAATATCAGATATTTTTCCAAAGCCTTAAACGTAGTTTGATACTGCCGGAGTAACTGAGAAAATGTCAGAAGAGGGAGATCGATACAAGAAAAATAGGTAGCAATAGGTAGCCTGAAGGAACAACAGTGTAAATCATAGGAAAGGGTAGCCTTAAGATTCAAGTTCTTGTACTCTAACAGCTGGAATACCTTCTCGAGCTTATGTAGCAAGACCATGTAGATGAGGGGGTAGAGTCTAGTGGGACCATAACAACACTAGTCTTACAAAAAGCAAGAGTATTAGGAGGATCAGAATGAAGGAAAAGTTTCACATCAAGACATTAAGAGGAGAGTATTTTTGAAGATAACAAATTTTTCCGGGTCTATGTAGAGCCAGTAGTAGCGCATCTTGAGTCTACACTCCCAGATGAAGAGTAAGCCTTTGGTCCGGAGATTCTTCGTACCCGCTAGTTATTAAAGGTTTAAATAGTACTGGGAGGTATTCGCTTATTTGAAGCTATCAGAGAAATATTGAAAATCGAAATATATGCCCGAAACCATTACGTGGACGCTAACTATTATGATCCCGAATAACTAAGCCCTCTGCCAATAAGTATGGTATTAAACGAAGCGACAGCAGACACTGTCAACCACATATTGCCCTTATAAAAGAGGGTGGTGGGGTGATGAGGTGACACTACCACCATTGTGTTTATCGAGACACCACCTCTTAGAGGGTTTCCGTCTAAGGTAAAAGGTGCCTTTCTCCCTTTAGGACACCCCTTACCCCACAGAAAAGTTGCCTGGTATTTCAAGATCACGGACCAAAACTTGTCATACACCATGGTATTGAACCGAAACTCCTCATTATTATGAGATCCAGGAAGATATAGGAATTTTCACTTGTCATGTCAATATAGGTACTTAATAGTGCATGGTTTTAACCAATGAAAAGTTTTTTGAAATAGGTTTTGGTTCTTCGAGTGTCATCGAGCATGTAATTTAACAAAATTGTTCCTATCCAAAGTTTTGACAGTTCCCTATTCAATTCTTTCTTTTTGACCTTTTAGTGACTGAAGACGAGATAGCGCGAGGTATTCTGTCTGCAAAAAATGTAAAAAAGCATTGCTTTTGGTTTAAACGAACAATAGAGGATCTGAAAGAGAAAATCGGTAAAGGAAAAGCCCGATTTTTTATTGATAAAGCCAATGACGAGCTTGATAAGGAAGCAAATTATCATTTGGAAACTTTACGAAATATTGAAATAGCTAAGGTGTTACCTAAAGAAAACATTAAAGAATACAGTGTCCATTGGACAGGGGAAAGTGGGATTAGCTCTAAGGATGATCCAAGGCATAGGCAGTACATAGAGAGTCTCTGCACTGATTTCAATGATGTTTTGGTTAAGATGATTGACAATGGGATTAGAGAACGGAAGGAAAAGGAATTAGATGATCCGTTAATACGTGAAATAAGCCAACACACGGGGACTTGTCAGGAGAAGACTCGCATATTTTGTGGCCATAAAGACATTTTGGAAAAAATTTCTAAATATATCGAAGGGAAGAATACTCAACCTTTAGTAATTTATGGGCCTTCCGGCTGTGGCAAGACATCTTTGATGGCAATGGCAGCAAGACAGGCAAAAGAAAAATTCCCGACAGCTGGTCTTATTTTGAGATTCCTTGGCACAACATCAGAATCTTCTACTATAGGTAAAGCGCTTCATGGTGTATGCTGTCAACTGGTCCGATTAGAAGGAAAGTCGGCTTCCAAAGTCCCAAATGTAAGTTTAATGTAAAATATAATCGTTCGATATTTAATCATCGCCGTCAGCTTATGTTACAATTATCCTGTGTGGTACTGATACGTGTAGTTGATTTGTAAAACATAAAAGTTTCTATGCTAATTATTATTATTACTATTATTATTATTATTGATTATTATTATAATTGTCGATTGATTCCGTAAATAGATTCATGAAAATTTTTTGAACACTTCAAAGATTCATGCGGAACTACAAGTAAGAACTTCGACGAAGGCTTCCAATGAAAATGTCAAGACCACAAAATAAACAAATTAAAAAAGACTTAAAATCCCTTAAAGAAAGCAACGCCTCAGTCATGGAAATCAAATATGTTTCCCATTTTCTTCGCCAAAAACTCCATAACAATCAGATTGCATCTAACCATAATAACCTCATCTCTAAAAACTTTTGGGGCGACGTAAAGCGTTTGCTGCAAAAGAGCTCTACAATACTTCCAACCTTGTCTAAAGTCTGTTGCACCGAATACTTTTCAAGGATACTTACATCGACAATTTAAAAAAACACTTTACAATTCCATTATGGATACCGTCGTTTAACGAAACTGCACATCCTTTCAAGACTGATCCTCCATATCAAAAATCACATCAGTTATTCGTGGTATGAAGTCATCTACCTCACCATGCCCACTAGATCAACATTTTAAATCAAAATATTATTTACTTTAAACGATGGCCCTATCTACGGTCTTTCCTCGCAGAAATAATTAAAATTTGGATTTCTGGCGAAGTTCCTCCTGAATGGAAAGAGGCCTGTACGACTTTGATACATAAGACGGGTAACACCGATGACCCTTCTAACTTTCGGCCTATTACTCTTGAAACCGTTCCATTAAACGTTTTTACATCCTGTTTGCGTGACTCTGTATTTGAATACCTGAAGGATAATAACTTCCTTGAACGTCAGATTGAAAAAGGCTTCGCATCTAAGATCTTTGGCACTTTAGAACACACTGCAATCATCGCACAGGTGATAAACAAGGCTCGCACTAATCAACGCTCCATAGTCATTGCTCTTTTATATCTAGAAAATACTTTTAGTGAAGTTCACTACAACTTAATAACATCTGTCCTAAATACCATCACATTCCTGGCAAAATTAAGTCTTTAATCACCAGTCATTACACTGAATTTAGAACAACATTTATCATTTATCATTTATCATTTTACAACTGAAGCCATAATAGTTCGTCGTGGGCTTTGGCCAGGTGATTGCCTTAGTCCACTACACTTTAACATGTGTTTTAAGACACTCATTCAATACATTAGGGCTGAAAAATACAACCAACTTGGTTTTTCACCACACGATAAGAACGACCGCTTGTTCAATCCTGCACACTGGTTTCAGTTCGCAGATGACGCTGCGGTCATAACAAGTGGGGAAAGAGAGAACCAGCTTCTTTTAAGCTGTTTTACACGATGGTATCAATGAGCCAACATGATCATTAGGGTTGATAAATGTGCCACATTCGGTATCAAAATTCACAACAAGATCACTTCAATTTCAACCCAAGTTTTTTATTTATAATGAAACTGTACCTCCTGTAGCCATGGGAGATGCCTTTTAGTATCTCGGACGTTACTATGACTGAAATGACCAATAATTGTCATAAATTCAAGCTTCTGTCTGTTCTACAAGATCTTCTTAAACAAATTGATTGTTTACCTACCCATCCAAGAGATAAACTGCGCCTCTATAATGAATTTGGCCTCCCTAAGGTTTCCTGACACCTTACTGTTTCGAATGTTTCTAAGACTTGGGTGGCAGAAAATCTCAACAACCTGGTCTCTAAATACGCCAGAGGTTTGACCTGCCTACAAGTACCACTCTTAGCTCCATTATTCTTTCCAAAAATCAATTTGAACTCAACTTGCTGCTACCTACCACAAAACGTCTACAGTGCCAAACTGTCACCCGCAAGGCTCTGAAGTTGTCACCAAATGGTAATATCCGAACATTGTGGGGAAACACAAGCAATTATTCCAATATACAACACGACATACATAAAAATACGAAAGAAGTTTTGAAACCTGTGCTGGCAGAACAAAAGGGGCATTTACAAAGGCGTCTTACTACTCAAAGTACAACGCAACTTCAAGATACAACAAGTTTTGGTCTGAAGTTCAAAGTAAGCTGTCCAAAAAAATCTTCTTGCTCTTACTGCTTTGAACCAGAAACCCTTCATGATGTTGTCGCCGGCTGCAAATGTACCTTCCGGAAGGTCGTTATACTATGCAACACAACTCAGCATTACAGTTTTTAGCAAGAGCTTTCAAATCTCTTGAACGCTGTACAATATACTTTGATATCTGTGGATTCTTATCGCCATGCATTATAACTGAAGATGCCTTCCGACCTGATTTGATCTTAGTTACTCAAGAAAACCCAGTTATACATACTTAAATTGACAGTGGGGTATATTCTTTAGGTATATTCGGTCAATCCTGTATCACTTTCAGTGAAGTGTGCAACGCCTTGAACATCGAAAAGAAACACGAGCGCTTTCTTTCAAGCAAACGTTCCAATATAATCATTCGCACCACATACTACATATTCTGTGGCAGAAACCAACTATGGACAAAGCCTGAACTATTGTTATTCTAATAATTTTGTTAGTAAAATATTAAATTTTAGTTTTGTTAAATAGGGAAGCCAATGCAAATTATCTTGATTAGTGAGATTTGTAATTGTATGTGTTCGGATAAAAAATAAAAATTTCCATTATTATCATTATTATTATTATTATTATTATTATTATTACTTATATTTATTGTATCGCACACTGGTTTATTAGTGGTAATACCTTCAAAAAACTTGGTGTTAACAAGACTCCTCAGATTTCAAATACTCTATGTAGGATCCTTGCAGGGTAGATGATGACAATTTTTTGCAATTCAGCAATTCTTGTTCCTATGCCAAGGTCATCCAATCGTTTGGAAAGTTGCTTTGGAATTGTTCCAAGTGCGCCTCTTAAGGGGTGTACTGGTTCTATGTTTACAAAAGCCGGCCGGATCAAGATTTAATGGATATTTTCAACTGGAATCAGCCCGGATACNTTGTTAGTAAAATATTAAATTTTAGTTTTGTTAAATAGGGAAGCCAATGCAAATTATCTTGATTAGTGAGATTTGTAATTGTATGTGTTCGGATAAAAAATAAAAATTTCCATTATTATCATTATTATTATTATTATTATTATTATTATTATTATTACTTATATTTATTGTATCGCACACTGGTTTATTAGTGGTAATACCTTCAAAAAACTTGGTGTTAACAAGACTCCTCAGATTTCAAATACTCTATGTAGGATCCTTGCAGGGTAGATGATGACAATTTTTTGCAATTCAGCAATTCTTGTTCCTATGCCAAGGTCATCCAATCGTTTGGAAAGTTGCTTTGGAATTGTTCCAAGTGCGCCTCTTAAGGGGTGTACTGGTTCTATGTTTACAAAAGCCGGCCGGATCAAGATTTAATGGATATTTTCAACTGGAATCAGCCCGGATACCTGTACCAGATTTTAATCAGTGTAATCTACGCGTGTGCTTGTGTTCGTGTGTGTGTGCGTGTGTGCGTGTGTGTGTGTGTTTGTTCGTTTGTTTAATGACTCATTTGAGGGCCCCTTTCGAACAAAACATTTGGCTATGCCTGTCCGATAATGTAGGGTAAGTTCATTGTCATTCGCTTTTGTAAGATTAAAACCGACAGAAGTCACACATTTAGATTTTGAAAATCTTATAAATCAATTTTTTCATCACAATATCACAATATTTTTCCATCCTTTGAAAATTAAGTTATTTATTTCCCAATAGAAGTTTCGACATCAGCTGTTGAATTTTTTAATTTTCTCGCATACTCTTTAATTATCGTGTCAATATAATATATAACTGGCAATAATCGAAAATTGCTTGGAAACTCTTGGTTGACTAATTTCATTTCGGTGATGACTAAAATGCTCAACCGAAAGAATATATTTTGCTCTGCGCAGCTGTTAGGTTTTTAACTTTTTATTGTTCTTACCACTGCAAGGAATTAGGTCTAGCCTTACTTTGTGAGCTGCACATAAATCACCGAATTCGTTGCCATTTTGTTTTGCTATACTTAAACAAATTTGCTTCTTTGTGGTATTTTCAGATCTCTTGTTCCGTTTTGCCCTCTTTCTTTGTTTTTATCCTAATGAGTGTTTTCATATCTTGATTATTCACAATGAAATATTGTTTACGTAATCCTTTAAAATCGCTAGATTTGTTGCTAAAATGTAATTCCAACAATCTTAAGAATTCCTGAAATATTAGAATGATCAAAGAGAAATCTCAGAATAGTAATTGACCTCCTCCTCTTCCTTCACGTCCTCCTCGTCCTTCACGTCCTCCTCGTCCTTCACGTCCTCCTCGTTCTTCTCGCCCTCGTCGTCGTCGTCGTCGTCCCGTTGTTGTATTTCGGTGAGTGATAATTTTCGTGGGATACGGTTTACTTATTTCTGCGTTCCCTTTTTAACTATGCCAGGTGCCCCAACTATGACCGGAATTGTTTTTTTTTCATTTTCCACGTCCTCGACACTTCAATTTCAAGGTCTTTATATTTGCTGAGCTTTTCAAATTCTTTTGCAGATGCATTGTTGTCAGATGGTATACTCATATCAATCATTTTACACGTCTTACTCAGCTTGTTCTTGATAACAATGTCCAGCCTATTAGCTTGTATGGTTCTGTCAGTTCTTATCAAGAAGTCCCATAGAATAGTCACGTTTGATTTATCAAGAACAGGTAAAGGTTTATGCTCATACCACTTGTCCGTTGTTTCGATGTTATTGTGGTTTTGTTTTTTTTACAGTGTATATATTGACCGACACGATTGTGTCTGTTGGTATACTCATTTGGCGCAAGGATGGAACAGCCTAAGATGAGATGGTCAGTGGTTTCAGTACTTTTGTTCCAGAGGCTACACTTCTCGTCTGCACCATTGTTAATCACATTCATCTGATAATTCCTCGTAAAGAGTGCGTGATCTTGAGCAGCGACAATAATCCCTTCCGTCTCTGCCTTCAGACCAGCACTTCTCAGCCACTGATGCGTGTCTTCTAAATCAACATCAGCTTTCTGGCTTCGAAGTGCGTATTGGCCATGCAATTGTTTTGACTTCCAGGCATTGTCGATAACCTTTCCCTTTTCTCGTGCTAATCTTTTTAATTTTATTATTATTATTAAAATTATTTAGAATGACTTTAGAATGACTTTTCACATGGGGTACTGAATCATCTGATAAAGACCATGTGGCATTTGTTGATCGCTCCTTTTATTTTGTGGACGTTTAAGCGGAAAACATTTGACTGTCAACGATCAAGTCTACTTAAAGATATGCAAAATTCAGTTGCCCAAATGTTGATCTCCTAGTGTTTGAACCGTAAAACCTTTGTTTTGGCAGCGACAGTAGATAAGTGTGTCTTGATGGTTAGCTGCTACTCATTTTGTAGAAAAGTAAAAAATATGTATCGTACTGGTCCAAACCAAATTTGGTGCATTCAAGTTTTTGTTCTGAAATTGCAAATCCTTGCAAATGCAATTACATTCATGGTTGGAACAGAGTAAAACAGGCTCCTCGTTAATTTAGTCTGGAAATACTTTGTTACCTTGTTGATTTCATTTTATGTATGTATGTATGTATATATGTATGTATGTATATATGTATGTATGTATGTATATATGTATGTGTATATATATATAATTCGTTTAAAAACTCGCATTTTCCATGCAGTAATGTGCTGTTTTGATTCTTCCATAGCAATTCAAAAAATTGTATGAATTCTTCGCAGAAACACTTAAAGAAATGAAACATAAAGTGATAATTTTTCTTGACTCACTTGACCAACTGTCTTCAGAAGATGGAGCGCACACCATGCAGTGGTTACCAAAAACATTTTCCAATCAGGTGAAGCTTGTTGTTTCTACCCTGCCGGAAGAAAAATACTTTGTATTTCCATATTTAAAGGTAATATAAGACAATTTCAAATCATGTATTATTTATTTGTGTATTAAATTGTTTGTAATTTTGTTTGTTAAAGATATGTTTTTTAGTTGCGTTCAAATTTTATCATTCTTCGACACCATCAAATCTATCCATTAATCTATCCCTCTATCTATCCATCTATCCAGCCAGCCAGCCAGCCAGCCAGCCAGTTATCTATCTATTTATTTATCCATCCCTCTATCTATCCCTCTGTCCATCCATCCATCCATCCATCAATCCATGCATCCATCAATCCATGCATCCATCAATCCATGCATCCATCAATACATCCATCCATCTTATCTATCTATCTATCTATCTATCTATCTATCTATCTATCTATCTATCTATCTATCTATCTATCTATCTATCTATCTATCTATCTATCTATCTTTCTTTCTTTCTGTCTATCTATCTGTCGATCTATCCATCTATCTGTCTATCTATCTATCTATCTATCTATCTATCTTTCTTTCTTTCTGTCTATCTATCTGTCGATCTATCCATCTATCTGTCTATCTATCTATCTATCTATCTATCTATCTATCTATCTATCTATCTATCTATCTATCTCAGCAAAGCTAAGCTGTCCGTCTATCCGTCTTTGTTCCCCATGAATAATTTGACTTGAATGGGACACCTCCAAGATGGTTGCTCCATTTATCATGTTTTTTGAGCCCACGATTAGTTTCCATAGTTTTCTTCCAAGCATTCTAGCCAGTTTTTGTGCATGCTGTATGGAACTTGGCTGTAAACTTGCTGAAGTGTCTGCATACAAAGCAAGCTGACCTCGCCGCTTTGGTATAATCCTTGGATCATTTAAATCTTTTATACCAGATAGCTCTGAAGCAGCGGCCTTTTTCAGTGAAGCTATCTTGAGTTGGGATGGACTGCAACCGAGACCTAAAAAATC
>RDPX01000031.1:457298-472298 GCA_003991215.1 Morbakka virulenta
GTATAATCCTTTGGATCATTTAAATCTTTTATACCAGATAGCTCTGAAGCAGCGGCCTTTTTCAGTGAAGCTATCTTGAGTTGGGATGGACTGCAACCGAGACCTAAAAAATCTACCTTACATTCAATACATAGAAAAAGGGGTTGCCCCTGTTTTCCAATAAATCTAAGGCCTTCCTCCTTAATCACGATGTTTCTGCCACTGCAATAAGTATACCTGCCTTGTGCTTACAAGAGAAAGGGGAGACTTTACATTAAAAAGGAAAATGCAAGTGTGTTGCCATTAAAACAAACGGGTTTATACAGGAAGTTGACTTTTATCATAATAGCTTTGCAAGTAGCCAAGACGAAGCGAACTTAATTTTGAATTCTCTTTAAAATCTGAATATTTTGCTTTCTTCATTAAAGCTTCAAAAGTGGAAATACCGTGAAGAAATTAATAAATTAAATATCTCCTTTCTTAAGGTGTGAGTTAAGGGCTCATTGACTTATATAATTTAAGTCACTGTAGGTATGCTGCAGTGAAGGGTTTTGATTTCTAGTTTTTTCTTTGGTCAGTGTTGGCTAGTCCAACCCTTGTTACATAGAATAATTTAGTCACTATAAATTATACATGATAATGCTTACTCCTTCTTGACAGTCGTTTCCCATCTCTTCAATTTGATACTGTGTTTCTGTGCGCACGTAGGTGACTCTTTAACCCAGGTTCTGTCTTGCATGAACGATCACAGGCATGACAAATGAACTTTCCCACTTTGGGAGTTGCATGCAGATGAGCTTCATTATGAACCTGTGAATGTCTTGTTAGAGCACCAGGTAGCGCAACTATGCATCGATAGACGAGGTGGCACGTTTTTCTCGTAAAATTGTTGATCTTGCCTTCAACTGTGTGACTTAAGATAGTTCACCAGTCCAGGTTTTGATAAAAGAAATCTATCACACACAGTGTACTTTATTTCCTCCTAAATATCAACAGGCACTGCTCTTTCACCCTGCTTTCTTAGAGCACGCTTTAGTACAGCATGACCTACACGCCTCTCTTCAAATCTTGACATGTTTTTCTCCGGCATTGGAAACGGTCTGCAGCTATCACTTCCCAGTTATCCAGATCAATTTCCAGTAGTTTCAAATTGTCCTTCAGCACACCCTTAAACCTTTTTCTCGGGTTGTGTTGTAGTCTTTTTCCTTTGGATAACTCACCATAAAATAATTGTTTAGGGAGTCTTTCATCTTCCATCCTGACAAGGTGTCCGTCCCAGCGCATCTGATTCTGGATGATACTCATCTCAATGCTGGTGCAGTTGGATTGTTAAAGGACTGCAGTATCAGGTGTTAAAGTATTCCAACTGATGTTAAGGATTTTCCTGAGACCATTTTGATGAACCTTTCCAAAAGCTTGAGATGGCAGCTATAAGTGGCCATGTTTCTGAGCCACACATGTTTTATAAACACTAATCTTTGCCCTTGATGTAATTCCCCGATCTGACCATACGCATACGAGTAACCTATAGCCTCTTCCCACCAACTAGGATACGTGGTTCAGTACATGAGACTCCAACTGAAGGTGAAAACATAATGTAAGTCTTCTTGAGACTGATATGTATGTATACATACATACATACATACATACATACATACATACATACATACATACATACATGCATGCATACGCATATACACACATTCATCCATTCATTCATTCATAGAAAGAATTAACTTGATGTAGTCAAGGAATGATTAGAATTAGTCTTCCAGGCCATTATGTGCAATGTTTATTTTTCTTCATTTGATTCCCTGTTAAACTGTCTTATTGGAAACACCAAATTTTAATTGCAATTTATATTTTCTCATAAATTTACACGGTATATGACAAGATTTAATTTTCAGCCGAACGTATTAATTACATTCAGTGTCAGTGAACCCCAGGGTTTCCCAAGAGGCCACACCGTTGCATGATTGTTCCTAATAAACCGGTAGAGTTTGGTGAATCATGTTCCAGTGGAAGGGGTAGATAAAGCTTCAAAGATTATTTCTATTTCGGATTTAATTACCTGCTAAAAAGAGCTGTCTTCCGTAGTTTTAAACTTTTTAAAAGGCTGGTTACCCTTCGAACTGGTTGATTGCAGGAGGAAGAAATCAGATGGTGCAATTTTTAAATGTTTGTTCCTTTATATTTATATTTTTATGTATATTGATCAAAAAGAAATTTATGGCAATGTCTTTTTACCTGGTGCTGATGCAGGATAACCATTGGATATAATGCAGAAGGAATTATCAACTCCAAATAAAATTATGACCTTAAACATATAAATATATGTTTTTAAAAAAGTCTTTGGACTAAGGAAAACAAATTCATATATTATGTCACAGCTGATAGATAATGTTGACTAGTTTCTACCATTTCGGAGGTTGAATAAAATACGATAAATTGTTTTTCTTTTCTTAGTCTTTAGGAACCCATGAGGGAAAAACCGAGAGTAGGACCCTTTGTATATAGGTCAACAATGGTAGAGCCTTTTTATTGAAGTTTGTAAAATGACCTCGATCATTTGGATGCCTGTTCACTAACACCTTCGGAACGAATGAATGGGAAGAGGGTTTATTTGCATATTTTGACGCCCTTAGAGCAACTCGTTTTTTTATTTGTCGTATTCTCAAGATCAAAAAGTAACATAAGAACTTGTTTTTATTTTGTACTTTTCTTAGCAGAATGCTTAGCTCTGTTAGGTCTTAATTAAATGAACCCCCTAAATACTGAAATCAATCAAAACGTTTCCCTCTGCACATTTGTTTTAAAAGGGTTAGATGGCTTTCAATGGCATACACCTCACCTTGCTTGGGGTACTGTAGTTGATGACCCTGTGGCCATTTTTTGTACTTAATGCATTGATGCATATTTAACTAATGCTCCTATTATATCTGCAGCAGCTCAGGTTTCTGTACTGCTTTCACATTATGCTAGCCTTTCCCCATGGATAGTTAGATAGCAACTGAGGTGTATCATTTTCGACATGATACAGCTGCAGTCGGCTCCTTATTTAAAAGTTTTTTACTTTTGCCTTATTATTAAGTTACTTTTTCACTGTCTTTTAATAGAACCGAGTTCCATTCGAAGAAAAAAACTATATTCAAGTTCCTAAAATTCCAACGTCTACTGCCACTCAAATCTTAGACGCTTGGCTCCAGGACTGTAGCCGGACTCTTACAGTGCCTCAAAGAAAGTTAGTGATTGAAAAGTTTGTTCAAACACCATTACCGCTTTTTCTTAAATTGTCTTTTGACGAAGCTGTACGATGGAGATCCTATTCACCTCCGTCTGATATTGTCTTAGAAGGATCAATAAAATTAGCTATTAATAAACTGTTCGAACGTGTTGAGAGAATGCATGGAAAAATTCTTGTAAGTCATGCCCTTGGTTTCATTACTGCTTCCAAGAATGGTCTTTCTGATGCAGAAATCGATGATCTTTTGTCTCTTGACGATGACGTTTTAAACGACGTTTATCAGTATTGGACACCACCAGTGAGGAGGATTCCTCCTCTGCTTTGGGTTCGTACTCGTGCTGATTTAGGATCTTACATTATTGCTAGGGGAGCTGATAATATCCTTGTCAATCAGTGGTATCACAGACAGTTTGTAGAGACTGCCAGGGAGAGATACCTCTCGGGAGGTAATGCTGCAAAGTTGCATCAGATGCTATCGGAGTATTTCAGAGGTATTTGGTCTGGTAGGAAAAAGCCTTTCAAGACAAAAGCAGGAGATGATGGTGAACAGGATAGAATTGTTTCATCACAACAAAATTTATTTTCAAACAAGAGCAGTGATAGAGTTGTATTTAATCTAAGAAAGTTAAATGAGCTACCTCGGCATATCATCAAATCCGGGGATGTCAAACTGCTTAAAAAGGAAATAATATTGAATTTTGATTTCCTATTGGATAAACTTCGCGGTACCAGTTTGCGTTCTCTTATCGAGGACTTCAATGAAGCATTGGAGGAATTTAAGGGTGACAGAGAAATAAAACTTCTACGTGACTGCATACAAATGTCTGCGAGAGCAATTTACAATGACCCATTTCAGTTAGGAGCACAGCTTGTAGGCCGTATGGATGATTATCAAAACAATGAAAGCATTAAAATGTTATTGGATCAAGTAAAGAAGGCCAACATCCCTTGCTTATATCCTTCTGTGGCCTGTTTTGAAAAACCAGGAGGGCCACTTGTACATTCTCTTGCAGGACACACAGCCATGGTCTATAGTGCCTGCATATCACATGATGGCCGGATGGCAGCGTCAGTAGCACAGGACAACACTCTGAAGTAAGCTGTTAAATATTTTTATGTATCTACCTATATTTGTTTATTTTTCATTTAATTATTTCTAGACTGAGGGTAAGAGAGGAAATGATAGGAGATATAAGCAGTCATAGTATGATCACTTACGCGCCCACCATTTTTCTTCTTGGAATTCAGTGACTTTCGGTACCATTTCAACTTGACCTTGTCACACTACTTTTGGTTTGAACAGCAACTGTTGGTACCAATGAAGCGTCAGCAATTGCTTCTTTTATTCATATTTTTGATTTTTACATATCAATGATTCAAATTTTTTGTTATTTACTAATGTCATTACTTGTAGTTAGTTACCACAGATGTTTTCATTAGGGGGAATTAAACCTTTAATTTTTTTAATAATCTTGTTTACAGGTAATTTGTAAATGTTTGCAGTTACTTCTGAAATCCCGGTCATATAAAAGATTAAGCTAACAACATACAAAAAATATCCATAGCCAAAAGAAGTAGTTTCCAAAATTCCAAATTGCATCCCGATGCATTTTTGCCACAGTTCGTACTGTATGAAATCAGTACCGCAATTCTCTCCCGGTTTTACAGTTCAATTTGAGATGTTCAATAAAGTGGGTGTGATCGACTTCTGGTCAATCTTCTGACATTGCATAGCATTAAATGTTATTTTTAAGAGTAATAATTATAAAGATAAGTATAACAGTGAAGGGTAATACGGACAAGGTGTTGCCGTAGAAGATATTCCTTCGGACAAATCGTTTTGCAGTCGCACATATTGTTCTCCGACATTCCCTTGATGTTATCAGCAACTATTAGGAAAGGATTTGTTTTTTCAACCACATCTATCAATGGTTGGTCTTTTATATCACAGGAGCCTCTGGCGTCCCTTCTGCCCGTTAGGAAGTGAATTCTTTTCTTTGAGATGTTCATAAACCATGACCATGGAACTCTTGTCCACATTAAAGGGAGGCACGCTATTGGCTTATACTTACTGGAAACTCTTTCCTTTATTTTATCTTTAACGCTCGATACGGCATGATCTTTCGTCATCCAGCATTATTAAGGTCACCCTTGGTTGTAAGAAAAGCTCTCTGCTTTTCACTACTACCCAACCACTCATTTAGACTTTGCAGGCATCTTGCATCAATTTTCCAAAAGTATCCACCATTCAGTCCCATGTACAGCTGGAAGGCATTTCTCATAAAGAGTGCATTTTGTCTGAAGCGGCTTTTCATAATTTCTGATAGTTAAACGTTCACTAAGGGCTTTAGCTTTTAACTGGGTTCTTGCGCTTTAAATGGCCAACGGCATCAATGTCATAATTACTGTTCTATTGGATAAGCTGATAATTACCTTCCTTGACCTCGTCTAATTTACTTAGACTATTTCTCCAGATCTAAATTTTCTTTCCGTTCCTCCTTTTACTCAAAGGTTCCTCTTTTTTATTTGCCTTGAGTTTCCAGTTTAAGATACTTTCCAGCTGGGACAGATACAGAAGTAAGAAATTTGTCATATTCTCTTAATGGATACATTCTTATATTAACACTATACAAAAATTACAAGGTTTATTTAATCTTTTGCTTTATTCCAGGCTATTCTCTAGTCGGAGGGGATTTTTAACAAGTCATCGTAATCGTAATTAAATTTCAACCATTTTTAACACTTACTTTTCAACAACTTTTATAATTCTTACATCATAAGTTCTAGCCTTTCATTCGACTTTTACGGCACACCGGGGCAACGGTTGGTGCATTCTTACATTTAGCCAACAAGGTAGTAGAAAGGTTGGCGACCGTGGCTAAAGGCCCTTTTCCGGCCATAAGCAACCTTTTAAATTTATCAAGACAGTTCGTGTATAGAACATCATTGACGATGCACAAATTACAAGTACTACAAGAGCCCCAAGGGATGTTCTTTGTCACCAAGACCAGGGCTTCTCTGAGACTATTTACTGATGGCACACCTAGCTTTTTAATAGTATTTTTGTTAAAAATTATCATTATCATTATTATTATTATTATTATTATTATTATTATTACTATTACTATTACTATTATTACTATTGTAAGCATTTCATCTATGAAGAAAACGTAGTGGTTTGTATTATTTTCCACTAAGTTAACAGATTCTTTGACAAGAAACTTATATACGTAGATCATAATAATTAAGGTCTATGTAATTGGAGGAATTTTTTTGTGCTGAAAATTGACTACCGTTATCTGATAAAATAAGCAATGTTTCATGTGACAGTTTACCTCAAATGGAGATATTAATCTTAACCAAGAGTTAATTTGCTTTTTTATTTAACCATTTTCTTTTCGNTATTATTATTATTACTATTACTATTACTATTATTACTATTGTAAGCATTTCATCTATGAAGAAAACGTAGTGGTTTGTATTATTTTCCACTAAGTTAACAGATTCTTTGACAAGAAACTTATATACGTAGATCATAATAATTAAGGTCTATGTAATTGGAGGAATTTTTTTGTGCTGAAAATTGACTACCGTTATCTGATAAAATAAGCAATGTTTCATGTGACAGTTTACCTCAAATGGAGATATTAATCTTAACCAAGAGTTAATTTGCTTTTTTATTTAACCATTTTCTTTTCGTAAATTTGAATGTTTAGGATATGGGACATGGAGGCAGGTAACGCAGTGAAGTCAATTGACACGACCAATAACCCGATGCATATTTTGTTTGCTGCAAAAGGAAAATATTTGGCTGTTGCAGCGTTCCTTGGCCTTCATTTGATTGAAATAAGTACAGAGGAAGTTTTGTTCCAAGACGATACGATTCTTGGTCAGCATGGTCCTACAATTGCCCTTTCTGGTGATGAGCAACATCTTGTTCATTGTGGTACCAATAAAGTCACTGTATTTGATATACATGAGCGGACAATGGTATGCCCTTTTTTCTTAGTTTGTACACATATATAATTTGCCATTTGTTGTTTTCTATATGAAGTAGCCTTGTTTCCTATTACAAATCTTCTTTACTACCCGAACTGATTCTCCATTTTTCAATTGCAGTGACGTTCTCACACGTCAATATATGTTTATGGAAATAACCTCGCTGCTCGCCTTTTTGCGACAGGATCAAATTGGGAAGGGGGGGTTGGGGGGGGGGTAGTTTAAGCTAAAGGCAAAAATTTTCCAACTGTTTCGTAATTGCTACTTTTCAAAGCAGACAGTTGATGAATACAGTTGCATTTAGGTACATGCGGCATTTTCTGTTTGTTACTACTTTATCCCGGTATTGATGTATTTAATGTTTCAAATTTATTAGAGAAAGAGAAATTAAGGAAAAATTACGAAAGTCAAGATTGGACCTACACAACCGATCACAACCGATTAAGAGCAGACTTTGAAATAAAACTATAATGAAACATATTATTATGTAATAATTGTGTTTGAGAAGTAAAACTCTATTCATGTTTTTCTAAGTAATGTGGTAAAATTACGAATTTCAAGTGTTCATGCTCACAGTTAAAGCCTCATCTACACTATCGAATATCTGTTCGCAAGTGTAATCGTACTAAACCATTATCATGGCCACACTAGTTGTACTTGCTGTTCAAACAGTACACAATGCCTGACCATTTTTGTGATACAGATTTTCGTTCCTTGATGCGAAGCTATCTTTCATGTTATCATGTGACTCACATACCCACATTTACTTGGTGGAAGCTTAAACAAGTTCCAACATTTGTTCAAACGGTGAAATACGCAGCTTTAACTTTAACGTCATACAGGTTTTGTTTTGTGCTACAAAAGTATAATGTAAGACGCAATAAATGTATTATCGTGTTGATAGGCCTTCCTTAAGCAAAATAAATTTTTGCAACAGAAGCATGTGGTACATGAGTTAATGATATTATCGTAAGTGATTACATTAAAAACATCATTTTCAATGTATTTTATTGAGCCAGTGGGTAAAGTTATAAGGGCTTAATTAAAGTAGTAAAGCTGTAGATACAGACTTCGTAAATTACAATCTGTAGTTATCTTCAAAATAGTATAAAAACTGTTTCTAGAGATGCCAGGGTTGCTTTTGCTACCTAGCACGGTAGCATAATCTACAATCTTAAGTTTCCTGACGTATGGAGAGTTTGCAACAAAAGGCAAGTACTCTTGCTTTACTATCTCAGGCCAAATTATAACGTTTGGCCAAATAACAGACTGAGGCTGTATAGAGCCCTTTTTTCAGTCTCCTGTCGAGCTTTTCCGGATCAAGCATGGCAAATACGATCAGAACAGGGTTGTCTAAGATAAATCGAGGCCCTATCCGTGAAACACTGAAATCAGTTGCATTGATGAAAGTGTGCTGGTGGTTTGCTGGTGATTTGCTGGCGGTCTCCCGCTAATTCATTTTTGCATTCCTTTTTGGGGTTCTCTTCTTCCGTCGGTACCTGTTATCGTTAAAGTACTCCCCCCGCTCCCTGAAGGCCAGGTCAATACTGTCAATACGTTTTCCATAATGTCTTCCAAATCATTACGTAACGAAAGCAGTTGCCTTTCAGCTGTTTTAACTCATCCCAATGCAGTCAGGATGTTGATTTTGCTAGGATGCAAATATATCGCTGCTGGATAAATTAAGGTAAATGTTTGCTGTAAAACACAGTTTCAAACGAAGTAATCTTGTCAAAGTCTTTCTCCATCTGATGTCATTTCTTTTCTGTGCACCACTGTCATAACGTGCTTTGGATTATATTACACTGTGTTGAGCATCTTTTGAGTGGAGTCAATGCTCTGAAGCATATTGTGTAATTAAGGAAGTTTTGTTTAAAGCTGGACATATAATACACATTATGTTGGTAATAAATTGTAAAGTCATTGGCTATCCTTTTTTTCCCCATCTCAGTAGAATATGCTCGTTTCCTATTGTCTGTTGTTAAAATGCAAAAATTGGACATATTGTTGAAATTCTTTGTTTCCATTATATTATAGGTTCAGCAAAGATGTTTTGAACACAATACTGTGCAAAACAGTAACGGATTTATTGATTTTGTTTCCGGGGGAGGAAATTTCTTCGTGTACTCGAGAGGTGAACAAGATAAGTTATTTTTGGGAAAATTTGATGACTCTTCTTATAAAAAAACTCTCACCCTAGAAAAAAACCTTATGGGAGCTGCTTTTATGCGATCAGGTAGACAGCTAGTTGCATTAGTAACTGGGTCTAAATTAACCGACCAGAATAAAGAGGTCCGATTGATTGTATGGGACTCCAAAACATGGGATATTGTTCAAGACAGAAAAAGTATGTATGATCACATGATAATACAGGTGTACGGACTTTCAGTAGTGGATTTACCCAAGGGGCCAGAGCTAATTTGGCCAGCCATGTTTCAAATTTTGTTTTGGAATTTGAATACCGGAAAAGAAAGGATAACCTTAAGATCTGTAAGTAGCTCAAATGCCTTTGTTTGCAGTGTTTTTTATAGTTGTTTTCTGACGTCCTGGATGATCAACATCTAGGATGTTGTTATGCCAACTTAAGAGCTGTAAAATGCTATAACATAATTCAAATTGCAGAAATATGAAGTAACAAAGGCCTTGAAATCATACTCCGAAAAAGTTCTCGTTATCCAGCTGTACACGTCACTGACACAGATTTTGCTGATGACATTGCTCTTATAAGTGGGTCATTAGCAAATGCTCAAACTCTCTTATTGGCTTTAGAGTCAGCAGCCAGCAGTGTTGGTCTACATCTTAATAAGTCTAAAACTGAATATATGAGCTTTAATCAGACAAATAATGAACCTATTAAAACTCTTTCTGGAACTAAAATCCGAAGAAGATTACAAATACTTGGGTTCTTTTATTTCTTCTGCAGAAAAAGACTTTCTTCTTAGTAAAGGCATGGCATGGTCAGCGTGTAACAAACTGCATAAACTATGGACATCTGAACTTGACATTACCATCAAAGTCAAAATATTTCGGGCGCTCATTGAACCAATTCTGCTCTATGGACTTGGACTTGGACTCTACCTAAAAGAACAGAAAAGCGTTTAGATGGGTGCTATACAAAACTACTTATGCGGGTTAAAAATCTATCTTGGAAAAAACATCCAACCAAGAGTCAAATTTATGGCAACCTTTCGCCAGTATCTAGTTTGGTCAAATCTAGAAGAGTACAATTTGCAGGCCATTGCCATAGAGCAACTTCAGAAGTGATTTCATCGCTCTGGCAAATTGACTTTCTTATATACCATTATAAGAGATACTGGCTTAGCAGGTCAAGACCTTAAAGCAACTATGGAAGACCGAGACTACTGGAGGAAGGCTGTTCAATCCATCATCTCGACTGAGGTCGGACAATGATGATGATGATGATGTGTTACCATGAAGGTGCTTTTTCTAACATTGTACTCTTTTCTACTAGAACTGTCATGAAATTTTTAGTTTTAAATTGTTATCTTTAGTTTTTAATTTTTGGTTATCTTTATAGTAAATTTGAGTTCTCAAGGCACACTGAAGTTGAGTAGATGTCTATTTGTTAGTCCAGNCTAATACTCTTGAAACCCCAATCCATCAGAAAGCGCTCTGGCAAATTGACTTTCTTATATACCATTATAAGAGATACTGGCTTAGCAGGTCAAGACCTTAAAGCAACTATGGAAGACCGAGACTACTGGAGGAAGGCTGTTCAATCCATCATCTCGACTGAGGTCGGACAATGATGATGATGATGATGTGTTACCATGAAGGTGCTTTTTCTAACATTGTACTCTTTTCTACTAGAACTGTCATGAAATTTTTAGTTTTAAATTGTTATCTTTAGTTTTTAATTTTTGGTTATCTTTATAGTAAATTTGAGTTCTCAAGGCAAAATGAAGTTGAGTAGATGTCTATTTGTTAGTCCAGTTTGATTCATATTGTTTTTATTCGACCCTGATGGTTTCTGCAATTAGTTACTTTTCAAAGGGCCTTCTCACCATCGTTGCTCGGTTAAACTGATGTTTATTTTCATGTTATCACGCAAGATTTGCTGACGTACTTGTAATATTGAAGGTTGTAATTGAAAGCGTTACAGTTGATACCACCAGTTCACAATTGAAAAGTTCCGTTCAGAAAGAAACAAAGGAACGTTGGTGGATGTAAATTGCAAGGCCTATCGAAAAGGGAGGAAACTGATTTGTCTGGGCTGGTTGGTCTAGATAACCTAGAAAAATATCAATGACTATAGAGTTCGAAATGTAAGACTGTATTTAATGCTAAGGCTACACTGCCTATTCCTAAAATGTCGAGCCCAATTTATAAAGTCTTATGGAGTCCAAAAAACTCTGTGTTACACTAGCACCAATCAAAACAGGCCTATGACATAACGAGAGCCCCAATTTATTGGTGTTTTTCACCACTTATCATCTTTAAAGTTGTCGCAGTACTCTTGTATTGCTAATAAAGTGACTGAAGCAGTGAATAGAAACCATTCTGACCCAAGCAGTGCCACGTTTGGCAATAAAACCATCCTCTGTAAAATAAAAGCCCCAGACCGCAGAAATTTTAAAAGCCGAATCAAGACCAAATGTTATTAAATGTCATGTAGAGATTGTACCAGCCTGGCATTTGTTTGTTTGAATTTATGCTCACGGCAATTGTAATTGATGCCAGTCTATTTTGACAGTAGCAAATTCGTTCACGCTATAGAACTGCGGGTCCTACAACCGACATAAAGGATACACATGTATGTTAGCCAATTTTTGTTAAAATCTGCATCCCTCCACTTAAAATAAACTTGACCAATAGCAAATCCTGTTAATGTAAGTGAAGTACTCACTACATAACCATTGTTTGTTTTTAGAGCACATCAGTCACTTTATGTAAATAATTTCGCAGGAAATTAATTCACAATTATAAGCATGGGCAATATCATCACTAGATCATGGCCTTGACGTTAATCAAATTTAATCACAGTTGTGAGAAGAATTTAGTTTAAAATGTGCTTAAAAACTTTAGGACTCTTTTTATTTTCAACTTTGTCAGAGGAATTTTTTATAGGTTTACAATTCTCTTAACACGGCCATCCCTTTTCAGTCGGTTTCAAGAAAGGATAATTGTGTGGGTTGTGTTACATTATGTTGAATAATATATATATATATATATATATATATATATATATATATATATATATATATATATTCTTCTTCTTTTAAGTGCCATGTCTGTAGACGTTGGCTATCATGATGTTCCAATTAACCCTGTTCCTTGTCAGATGCAATATTTCACTTGTTTGTATTCCATTCCTCCAGTTTTTTGCAACATAGTCCCTCAAATTTCCCAAAAATGTTCTTCGCTGCCCCCCCCTGTCTCTGGTTCCTTCTATACGTCCTGTCAGTACTAAGTTTTCCAGATCCTCCTTCCTCATGACGTGTCCCAAGAATTCCATCTGCCTTCTTCGGACTGTCCTCAACAGGTTCTTTTCTGTTCCTGCTCTTTGTAAAACGTCATCGTTTGCTACATGATCAGTCCATGATATTCTCAACATCCTCCTCAAGAACCACATTTCAGCGGCTTCCAACTTCTTTTCCATTCCGACTGATATTGTCCAGCATTCACTTCCATACAGCAGGGTAGATGTTACGTAGCACTGCAGTACTCTCATTCTTGTGGACATTGACATTTTCTGGTGTTTTAAAATTTTTCCTAGTCGATTGAAGGCATCCTTTGCTAATCCAATTCTCCGCTTTATTTCAACGTCACATTTACCATTCTGGGNATAAAGTGACTGAAGCAGTGAATAGAAACCATTCTGACCCAAGCAGTGCCACGTTTGGCAATAAAACCATCCTCTGTAAAATAAAAGCCCCAGACCGCAGAAATTTTAAAAGCCGAATCAAGACCAAATGTTATTAAATGTCATGTAGAGATTGTACCAGCCTGGCATTTGTTTGTTTGAATTTATGCTCACGGCAATTGTAATTGATGCCAGTCTATTTTGACAGTAGCAAATTCGTTCACGCTATAGAACTGCGGGTCCTACAACCGACATAAAGGATACACATGTATGTTAGCCAATTTTTGTTAAAATCTGCATCCCTCCACTTAAAATAAACTTGACCAATAGCAAATCCTGTTAATGTAAGTGAAGTACTCACTACATAACCATTGTTTGTTTTTAGAGCACATCAGTCACTTTATGTAAATAATTTCGCAGGAAATTAATTCACAATTATAAGCATGGGCAATATCATCACTAGATCATGGCCTTGACGTTAATCAAATTTAATCACAGTTGTGAGAAGAATTTAGTTTAAAATGTGCTTAAAAACTTTAGGACTTTTTTTATTTTCAACTTTGTCAGAGGAATTTTTTATAGGTTTACAATTCTCTTAACACGGCCATCCCTTTTCAGTCGGTTTCAAGAAAGGATAATTGTGTGGGGTGTGTTACATTATGTTGAATAATATATATATATATATATATACTCAAGCTACAGACAGTACTGTTTCGCCCTTTGTGGGTTATATATATATATATATATATATATATTAAAGCAAGCCAACTTCCTTTGTTTTATCATTTGAAAGTTCAGACTCCAAAGTTTTCAATTTTTTAAAATTCTCTGTTTTTGTTACTGTGATTTTCCTTAGGTATTCTTAAAATAGTGAAGCTTGTTTATTCAACTGGTCAAAATTTTAATTGTTGTTCCTTTTAATCATTACCAACCCGATGTTCGCACACTATTGCTTTAGTCATTAAGCGTCATCCCGTTCTTTCTTTGTATTTCTTCTCACTGACACAATTTAGCTTTGCCATGTCCGATTTGGTACAAGACTAAACTTACATTGATATACAAAGAATTTGCATAGGCGTTAAATCCAGTTGGCTTTTACTAATTCCAAGGCCTAAATTTGAAAATAATACTTGTCATTTATGTTTAGGTATAGTTATTTAGATATTGCCTGACGTCTATTTTCCTTACTTAATGTAGACAAGTATTTACAAAGGGTTCTTTGGAACAATAATTTAAGGATGCAAATGTGTGATTAAATGTGATGCAATAGCTATGCAAGTTGCATCACCCTCAAAGTAGTATGATGCAGTATTTTTTCTTTTGCTTTTTTCCTTTTACAGTAATGTTTTAAAACCAAAACCAACGTATTTTACTAAACCCCAAAAGCTCATCATGCCTCATTATTAGGTAAACAGTACTGATAATTTGTGTTACATTTGTGTTGAAATAACTTGCACTTCATAAAGGAAAAGAATATCAGACTTTGTTACAAACGTTGAGCTCTTTACATATGGTGTCATACCTGTATCACAACCTTTGTCAGTAGTTGTGAAAGAAAGGAAATCAGTGCCCTTTGCAGTTGTATTGGTTTGCCAGTTGTTGTATTGAACCTTGGAAGAACAGACTGACGCTTTAACATCGAAAGACCGGATTTTCACTCAAAATTTCCATCAAAAAAAGCTCATATGATCATGGAAAGTGAACTGAATGTTTTGTGAAAGACATAAAAGCTGTTAAAAAGCAAAGTTGAATTGTTAGGTGCTGCGGGAATGCTGCGGGAGTGAAATTTGTTTGCGATGTGAGAGAGTGCATATTTTAAATAGTGACGATAGGTAAACTAATAACAAATAACGATGTAGATGGTTTATATCTGTCATGTACTCTGAGAACTAACCCTCACACAAACGCCAGTTCAGGGAGTCGCTTTAAGCTGGCCTTAACGCAGTTTTACTAC
>RDPX01000031.1:477298-526033 GCA_003991215.1 Morbakka virulenta
GGTAATTGATGGATACTGTAGTGTAGTGTAGGCACTTCGTAGCTAACAGGTTCTTCCTAGTTGACCTCCAGTACAAGTGGTGCACCAGACAGTCTTTGATAGGGTATGGATGGATAAATATTTTATATAAAGACAATATCAGGAACTTTATAATAAGATCATAAGTGAAAGTTACCTCTATTAACAAAGTTATTAAAATATTAAAAGCCATTTGCCGAGATATCTTGCTGGAATGAACAATAACAAGTGGATCAAGAAAACAACAAGAGTGGGGATCAAGGGAAGGAAGAAGAGGAAAAGCAGGACCGAAGCGAAGTTTGAGGGATAAAATGTAAGAGAAAACTGGAATTCCATGGATCTGAGCAGCACAAGATCGGAGCGCGTGGAAAAGCCTGCGGAAGTCATCCGCCACCGGTGGCGTGACAGGCAGAAGAAGAAGTAATAAAACATAGCAATTTATTTCTGGAATAAGCTAGTCAAAATTGCAGTGGAAGATTTAATTAGTCGTACTTTAAAAGTGAGTACCCCCATGCCACAGAGGCTGGGTCTTCCCAGTTTGGTGATGATCAGGTGACTGATGTGGGGTATGGTTCAGACGCTGTCCAAAATGTGATGAATAACTCAGCTGTGTGCCTGTGTGTATTTGAATATCTAATTTTTTTTGTGCGGACTTTAAAGGAGCTGCAACGTGAGGTGTAGACACAGGCTGTAATTAATAGTGAGCTCTCTGAATAGATTTCTGATGTGTTAAAAGGGTAACATTCTACAAACAATACTATACTGTTCTCTTCGTAATTTGCTATCTCCTTCTTCTTTGAATCCTATATATCACTTTATAGGTGTACAAGGTTGGGAGCAGCAGGTAGTTTACCATTTGGCACGGGGGGGGGGGCTGCAGTCAAATAGGGTTTGAGTATCCTTGGTAGTGAATTTTTTGATGTTGGATATCAAATTAGGCGCTCACTTTTTTTCTCGTATTCCACCATTGTCTGTAGAACTGGCCAGGTTGTGTCGCGTGACATGGCCGAACCAAGGTAGTTTTCTTCGGGTTGACTGTTATGAGTAGGAGCTGGGTTTTTTTCGGGGTTTGTGCACTCAAAATTGGATGTTGGGGATACTCCTTCGGCACTTAATTTCAAAGGCGTGGATTAGTCATGCTTCCCCCGCAGTAAACGCTCATGATTCAGGCTATACAAGGCGATATTGTGACTTCTCCATTCGTTTTAGTAGCTTCAGTCTGAGGACAATACGATGGCAAGCCGAGGCTTGATTTCATCTGTGCAGGTCCCCTTTTTTGTGTTGGAGTCAAAGTACTCGTATGTCTCAACCTCTTTTGCGTGTGAGCGCTCGTTTTGATGTTTATAGGACTGGGTGACTTTCTGTTTACCAGGATCTTGCTTTTCTCTGTGCTGATCTTCATTCCTTAAGCACTGGCACTGCTGTCAAGTCTGTTGGTGAGGTCTTCGAGTTCTTTAATCGTTCAAGCCATTCATTTGCGAGTCTTAACTTGTAGACTCCCATTTCATCTATCGTCACTGAGGTTTCGCAGTGAAAGAGGGCTTCCTGCATGATGTTTTCAACTAAGAAGTTGAACGGCACAGAAGATAGGGAACACCCCTGGCAGACGTCTACTGTTGTCTGGAAAAAGTCTCCTTGCTGACCGCCCATGTGAACTGTACTGTTTGCGTTCCTGTACAACGCTTGGATCAGTTGGACGAGGTCTTTGTCGTTGTATTGATGTTGAACCTACCCATCCCCTCATGCCACACATGGTCGGTTGCTTTTGTGAAACCCATTAAGCTGTGGTACAACTATTTGTGGTGTTTCCTGTGCTTCTTAATGAACAGTCTGATATTGAATATTTGCTCCACTGTCATTAGTCTTTCCCTAAATCTCGCCAGTTCTTCTGCCAGGGTTTTCTAAGTAGTAAGCTTCAGTTTGTTGAATATGAGCCGCAGCACGACTTTGCTCAAGTACCTGATAATGCTAATTGTCGAATAGTTTTCACACTTCTTCAAATTTTCTTTCTTAGGGGGTGAGGTAACAATATATTTGGCTCACTCCATTGGTCATTAATGCGTCGGCAAATGTTTTTGAGTGCATTAATCATTTCTGCTTCATTGTTATTATGAGTTGAGCTAGGATATTATCGATTTCAGGGGATTTCTCTCCGTTCAACCTGTGCACAGCTGCTCCTACTTCTTGCTTTAACACTTCGTTAAGTTCACGAGCTGCTGTTTTGTCACTGAAATCGATCTGAAATTCATTGGAACCCACATCTCGCTCATGATTATAGAACTTCTTCAGAACATCTCTTTGAGGACAGCTTTATTTTTATTCAGGAGTGACTCAATCTTGTCTGAAAAGCTGCTTTGTTGTTTCCTTTTGCCATGCCTTTTTCGCTGTCACACAGGTCTGACAGGAAATATTTCCTTACATCAAACGTTTTCTTCTTCATTGTTTGGTTGCCGATTTGTACTCCTCAACGGTTTTCTGAGAGCTATACTTGCCATTTTTAACTGCCTCTACTGGTCACACCAGTCCACCATCTCATCTATTACCTATGACTTTTTTCTTTCTTTCTTTCCCGAGGACTTTATATGCTGTTTCTGCTATGACCTTGCTGAAATTTTTCCTCTTGTAGAAAGTTTAATGATGTGAATCTTCCCCTTGTTTTTGTTTTTGTTGTTGTTGTTGTTTGAAATATTTCGTTGAGCGTTGGGTCTCTCAGTTTCTCCAGGCTAAAGCAGATCCAGGACGTATTCTTCTGATTGTTGGTTCTCAGCTTCAGCCTCAGTTACACGAGCTCCATGCGATGTCGACGTGGTTAAATACTGTTCCATATATCGAGTGCCAAATTGTTCTCTTGGACCTTTTGTGAGAGTGGAGAATATTGGCTATAGTGGAGTTATGACTGCTAACAAAGTTAACAAGCTTGGCCACAGCCGATCTCCTAGAACTAGGTGGGTTGCCTTGCCCTTGCACTGAACAATTAGTCGTTGAGCACTTGAGGGTGGCCTTCCTCTTTGGTCGGTGGCTTCACTTAGGAAGTCTTTCACCCAGTAATGCAGTGTCAGTATCAGCTCCGTAAGTGGTTTAGCTTACCAGCTGAGGCAGTGTGCTGGGGGTGTTGCGCTTGGAGTCGACACAAGAGATTTAAGAGATCGTTGAGGACCAGTGTGCCCGTCCATCCTACCAAGTAGAGAGCAGGATGCCGCATACCGAAGGTACTACCTCTATTCAGAGCATCCCACACCCCATAATTTGGTATTTTCCTTCTTTTTGTTATATAATTGCTGGAGAGAATTCGGTTTAGGTTTAGAACGTCAGACCGTGTTTTCAACCATATTTCAGTTATAAATCACAATTATTATAAGTACTTCTTTGGTGACTACTTGATGCAGATCTTGCATGTATTATGTAATGGTTTGTTTTTGTAATGCCTGTGGAGTTTTTTGACTCACTACCAATCGAAAGAAAACTAATGCCTTGCCAGGTCAACCTTTTATTGAATCAAATATTTTTGTAAATCAAAGAACGCAACATTGGATACAGAAATTTGATAGTCCTATATTTTGGAAAATAAAGGAAAGAATATTACTATGAATAAAAAACTATGCATGTATAGGACATTGTGGTAACTGCTCTTTTATATTTATACGAGATCTGAACTACTCATAAGTATCTTATACCTATATTCGAGAGGTTTAAAAAAATGCCCCAGGTACATTGTGAAAATGAGTTGGCAGAACTTTACCCCAACACAGGCTTTCAAAAACAAGTTGTGGACCCAGTAAATAGCACCTAGTGTACACCTGAATGAGGTTGGCTGGATATTTCGTTAGAATTTGTGATGAGTCACAACGTTTTTTTACGAGGAGCTTGGTACTGGAAACTACTCCTAATTTAACCCAAATAAAGGGTTTTGAGATTGCCATAAGTAATCTAAAAAATCTGATTAAACACACAGTATTTAAGGATTGTTGCATTAAACCGAAATGGATGGAGATATTCGATTACAGTACGATACGAGGGGAGTTTAAGTGGGCATGTCAAGAGGGGCACAACAGAATGGAGCTCAATTCTGGACACTGGATATGCAAATTTGTAGTCTGACTCTTCATTTTGAAGCAGGTAATGTCAGTCATTCCAGTCTCAAGACAATTGTATCTCACAGCCAATAACTGAAAATCTTCAACCTCAGCTTTCTGAGAACCCTTGTTTCAACAACCATAAAGCATTTGAAATTGTGCCTGGACTAAACTGGGACATTCTAGCTCACAAAGATTTCCCCCTTGCACAACCAGGTGTTATTACTCAGTCAAATAATCATACCTTAAAAGACAGTTGAGAGTCCATAGACATAATGAGAATGATGGCTAATAATGGGACGGTTATCTTTTAAGATCTACGTATGTGTGTGTATATATATACACGATCACAGTGACATTTTCCCAAATTACTTATGCCATGTGGGTCATTTGTTTACAGCATGGCATTGAAGTTATATTCGTAGATCTACATTGACGTTTTGTCATTTTTTTATTTCCAGCAAAGTTAAAAACTTTGATTACACAAGGTACTGCTACAAAGAAGGTGTGTCTTTTACATTGCACTCACATTATATTTCCATAAATACAATTTTGGCTTGTATTTGCAATGTGAAATTAACTTCAGATTTTCATATTTTTCAATGATACATGGAGAAAGCCATTAGTAAATAAATTAATGAATGAATTTATATATATATATAACGCTCCCTTACGAAAGTTTGGTTGAGCACTCTATCTGAGATGGGAACCTGTTGTTAGCATAATGCAATGCTCACTGCGCATGCGTAGTTTGAGCACTCTGGCAGGATCCCACAATAACTCTTTAACCTGTGTTTGCTCTGGCAACACGGTCAGAGAGTTATGTCTCAGAAGCTCTGTGCTGCACTGACGAGCCCAGAAAGGGCGAAACAGTACTGTCTGCAGATTGAGCATATATATATTCATATTCATATATGTGCGTCGATACATTGTGTGCTATGTTGTTGGGACAATTCTGTGATTGATCGAAACNTTGCAATGTGAAATTAACTTCAGATTTTCATATTTTTCAATGATACATGGAGAAAGCCATTAGTAAATAAATTAATGAATGAATTTATATATATATATAACGCTCCCTTACGAAAGTTTGGTTGAGCACTCTATCTGAGATGGGAACCTGTTGTTAGCATAATGCAATGCTCACTGCGCATGCGTAGTTTGAGCACTCTGGCAGGATCCCACAATAACTCTTTAACCTGTGTTTGCTCTGGCAACACGGTCAGAGAGTTATGTCTCAGAAGCTCTGTGCTGCACTGACGAGCCCAGAAAGGGCGAAACAGTACTGTCTGCAGATTGAGCATATATATATTCATATTCATATATGTGCGTCGATACATTGTGTGCTATGTTGTTGGGACAATTCTGTGATTGATCGAAACCTAGTGCATTTCTTGGTATCAGAAAGGAAGTCATGCCGAAGTAATTAACTCTGAATAAGAGCCTTTCAGGCAAGTGAACTGTTGTGGACAATTTGTTTATTTTAATTTCCTGTATACTGTGACTGACATGCCATGCTCTGTATGTCATTTGACGCGACGTTTTATGAAAATTTAAGTATAGTTTTGTCACGGTTTCAATTGTGAATCTTGGAAAAAACCCAAAATTGTTCAAGTCTCATGATGCATTTTTAAAACAAAACTTGAATTTTCAGAGTAGTTCAGAGTAGGTCGGTTCCCATGCATTGAGTTTTACCTGGTTCCCTATAATTCAAATCCTAAATTTAATTTTTTTTCTATGTATTTGGTTTTGTAGGCACTCTGGGGAAAGTTATCGATGGTACTACATCTGAAGTTACTCCTTCGTTATATTCAAACTGTTGGGCGCATATGGGTGATTTAAAATTGCTCTTATTTGATAGTACCCAAAAAAAGGTCAACGTTTGGGATATGAAAAGTGGTAAGTTGATTAAAACCTATGATCCAGGATGGAAAGAAAAAATTGGCAACATGATGGTAAGCAGAGACAAAGAATTGATGGTATTGGCCATGGCAAATGCAGAGTCAAAGCTAACCGAGACATCTGTGATGTTTTACAACCTGAAGAATGACACAAAGTTAATCTATAAGGAAAAAGAAGTTCTTCTGGATTTACGCCCAGAGGTCCGTGTTCTTTCTTGTGATGGGAATTTATTTTTGTCTCTGTCAAAGGTATGTCACTACTTACTTTGGACCCATACTTTGTATATTTTACATTGTTATGAAGGCACCGTGTATGCGCAGGTACTAACCAGCCCCTACAAATCTCTTCTTCTTATACGTGCATCTCTCTCGTTTTCGATGTAATTGTTATCAAGCCTTTTTTCTACAGGACATTGTGATTATGTGTTCACATCCAGTCCAACGAAGAGGCCTTTTTTTAGGCCCACTGACAGACATCTGAGAATTCAACTTATTTTTCCGTTGACGAAAATGGACATTTAATTTGTTTTTGTTTTTTAAATTTTTCATTTCAATATTTAGATTTGTGAGTACTAAAATTGGAGGGCCTTGGTTCTTACCCGCTATTGGCGCTCCCTCCTGTTATCCCCCTATTCTTGCCCTCCCTCATTGAGTCTCTTTCCCTCCATTCTCATCTTTGATACCTCCTACTTTTCCTTCCTTCCGCCTGGCCTCCTTCCTTTCCCCTACTCTCCCGCCATTTCTTCTAGTCTCTCACTCCCCTAATTTCACTCTCTATCCCTGCCTTTCCTCGCCATCTCCCTACTCTTCCTGCCCTTCCCCCTACTCTTCTTCCTTCTCTACCCGCCCATCCTTCCTCTATTCTCCAGCCCTTTGCTACTCTTTTCCTTTCCTGTACTCGATCTTTCCCTTTTTCTTCCCCTTCCCCCTTTTCTTCCCCTTCCCCTTTTCTTCCCCTTCCCCCTTTTCTTCCCCTTCCCCCTTTTCTTCCCCTTCCCCCTTTTCTTCCCCTTCCCCTTTTTCTTCCCCCTTCCTCTTTTTCTTCCCTTTTCACCTTTTTCTTCCCCCTTCCCCTTTTACTTCCTCCTTCCCCTTTTTCTTCCTCCTTCCCCTTTTTCTTTTTCCTTCCCCTTTTCTTTTTCCTTCCCCTTTTTCTTTCCCCTTCACCATTTTCTTTCCCTTTCACCATTTTCTTTCCCCTTCTCCTTTTTGTTCCCCCTTTCCCCTTTTCTTCCCCCTTTTCCTTTTTCTTCCCTTTTCCCTTTATTCTTTCCCCCTTAACCCTGTCCTAAAAGGTGTGGCGCTTCTATTCAAACGGTGCCATTTGTCATATTCTTATCTATCGCTTGTATTTTCCTCCTTCCGCTTCAAGTTTTTGAAATTAATTAAATTGGAAATGATTTATTTGTTTGTTGCTTGTTCTTTAGTTTTACACCTGACTTACGTTTTAGACTTCTGATTCGATCAACGTCATTGACACGAGGACCGGTAAAATTCTAAGAAATTTTTCTTACACATCAGAAGCACAGGGAGAAGAGTTAATGGGTGGTACAATCGTCTGCATAACATTGTCGAATTCCGCTGGAATAGGATTTGCCTCAGTTCAGTGCTCTGTTATGGAGGGTGATGGGTATGTCAATACTATGAGATTAGTAGCATGGGATGTTGTGACAGGTAAGACACTTGCCTGGACCCGGGGTGGATATATGCAAAAAATGAAAGTGACAGACGACGATAAACGTCTATTTACAACGAGTATGGCTTATATGGAACAAGCCAAAGCAGCTCAGCTTTGGGATGTCTCACAAGTTCGCCAGGGAAAATTAACTTTGATTGGAAGCTTTTTGCCGGAAACAGACCTTCGCTTCGCATACGTATCTCCAGATGGGGAGCATATGTGCCTGGGGATAGCAAATATCGCAGATGTAGTTTTTCTGAGACCATGCGGCTGGAAGAAAATCGAGACAATACCTTCAAGTAGATTGCAAGAACACAACATACCTGTCAGTTTGGAGCAGTTCAAGAAGTAACAATACAGATAATAATGAAACTAACATTTTTGCTTTTTTTATGTGTTAATTTAGCAAAATGAATCATGCTCATGATGATTTAATTATTTTATTTGCAAATTAATTCTTAATTGAACATGGCCATTTTATGTAAAGTAAGATGAGCAGCGAAAGGGATAAATAAGTTTGAGTAAGTTGGTTGAGAAATGTTTACAAGCTCTAAGGAAACCATCAAAATGAGTTAAACACCTCATAAATAATAAAGGAACCTGATTTGAATCAATTTATGTTTGTTGATGAACAGACCAATGAGCATAAATTGCAAACAACTTTTTTTCTTTGCCTAGTGCTATTAGACGTTCCTTTGAATAAAAGGAATGCATTAGTGACTGAATTGTAGGTCTTCAGCTTACCATACGAGAGCTTTCCATTCTAGACTGCTAAGTGATCTGAAGGTAGTTGCCAGTGCCAGACCATACTTGTTTTGGTAAGTTGGGAGGAATGGCGGTGTTCCTGTTCTGAAAATTGAAATTCAGTAATAGGTAATGAATAACACTGAAGTGTGTCTTACCACTGCAAAAATTAAACTAGACAAAAATCTGGGAGAATAAATACTGAGCCATGACATAGTCTACGGAAGCACACTAGGTATTGTAGTGTGACAATTGTTCATTGTCAGGCTTCCACGTAGCTTTTTTTACCCACTCTTGTCATCCATTTTCTTCACAGCCCCATTCGTTTTAGTTTGAATCACATAAAATACTTACTTAAGTTTCTAAAAAATGTGTCAAAGAAATGTGCTTGAAAGTGTGATTGCTGGTCAGTTGTATTTATTGCCACATATTTTGTTGAGGGCACTTAAATTACTTACATACGTAAATTTTTACTTGTTTTGTATCCAGTTTTCTATGCAAATTGTGATATTTTTAAATATCCCTTGTTGTTCCACCGTTGTACAGGACATGTGGATTTTATTTAATAACAAGTACATGTACCCCTTTCTACCCCATAACTCTTAACATTACAAAATAGGTGAAAGCAAAGCAAAGAAACGTACACACATGTACATACACATGGACAAGTTTTCTCAATACGAAGTCATGAAATTTTTTACTTTTGTATAGTAACAATATTATTAGACGTGTATTTATAGAATATGCAAATACACCATACTGTAGAAGGTAATCTATAGATATACACAATAATATGCACAATAAAATGCCAACCTTTATTGCTTGAATTTGTTTTCAATGGTTCATACTTCCGCCCACATGCTCCTGCTCTAGCAATTAGTCAATGTTAAACCTAAAAAGACCTAATTTGAATAAAAGAGTGATTCCAAATTTTTGTTTCATGGAAGATTTACAGAGAACCCTTTTTTGCTTGACAGGCCCCTGACGTTTCTTAATTTTTAGTATTTAAAGAAAACGTGCGGTCAAAAGATATTTACCTTTTAAGATTTTCAAACCATGAGTTATATGGTGCAATTAGTTTTTTGGTTTGAAGTAGTATTTTTCAGTTACTTTTCAGCAAAAGATGTCGTTCGGGCAAACGCAATCTTGTATTCTGATCTCGTTTTGAAAGTGAGAATTTTAGGCCAAATACAAAATCTAGAAACGTAGTCACTTCGTGAACATGTTGCCAAATGTTGCCAAGCCAAGCCAACAAAACAGCAAAGAGAATCACTGTACTTTTGAAAGTAGATAGTTGACCTGTGCAATAACCACTTAAACCAGACTACACCAAAGGGGAACTTGCAACCGCCGAAGTGGAAGGACGAAAAGAACACCAAGTACAAAAACTGAATGGGAAGTAACTACAACCTGTATCAAAACTGAATGCAGATATAGATTCCTGGTACACTTGTTACAAATCCAATAGGATAGGTAAAATCAAGGTATTGCAGAGGACTTGTGGTCTTGCAACCATTCTTGGTTTATTTGACATGTTTCGAGGGCCATGGAGGTGTTGCCACAGTTTGGTTAGATTTAACTGCAGCTTGTGAAATTGGGCAGTCTAAAGGGACACATCCTGTGAATACACATGCATGCTTTCACCGAACTACTAACGTAACTGTGTAGGAATGGGGAATTAGGAACCGAGTATTCCCAAATACATTACGATACACTTGAACCTAGTTTTTTCTATCAATAATTCGTAAACCCCTACATAGAAACAAGGCGTAGCTAAATACTCTCATCAAACAATGTGACAGGAAACAAATGCTTTTTCACGAGTATTGTGTACAAATTCCTGTGCTGTTTTGAGTAATGCACGGACAGATTAGGTGCTTCTGAGTTTGCGTATGTGACATGTAATTCTCGATTTCACTTCGAAAACATTCAGGATAATGGCGTTTTGCACAAAATGGAGGGAAAAAAGTTAAAGTAACACTCTATGTTGGGTAGCCGCAGAACAATATATTAATTGAGGGAAAACAAAGACACTAAACTCGTAAGAAATTTTGTTATTTAAGGTTATTTAGTGTTCAACGGCATTTTTTCTTCAAGCGTGCAGAATACCGAATTCACCATAGATAAAAAGGCGCCGAAGAAATTACCGTTCTTAGACTTTTATTGTAGCTGATAGGGCATAGATAAAGATCACTTGTAAAATTGTCGCGTAAGAATTCAATAATTTACTGTTCTTTCACACAAAGACGAATTTGACTTAATTAAAGATTGAATCATTAACTATTAAGCCAATAGTTTTAGGAATCGCCTCGGTTTAATATACAGGCTGAATCGTCATTACATTTTCTTGTGTTAACATGTACCGCCTTTTCTCAACAGTGACATGTAATAAGATTGGCTTTGCGTTATTAGAATGACAGGAGCTTTACGTACTCAAACATCAAGTTATATTTTTCCCATGTATGGCTGAATATCTTGGTAAGATCCTGCCCCTGACAAATTTCTTTTACGTCCTCTTCATCACTTTTTGGTTGTGTGTTGTAATGGTCACTGCCTCTGCGAAATTTTTCAGCGGTACTGAACTCGTGTTTGCGATTATTTCTCACGTGGAAAATATTCTTACTCTTCAAATACCAGTCAGAAATTGATCGATGTCTTTGCGGTGAAGACTGTTAAATGATTTGGGATTTTGCTCAATCCCCATCCCAGATCAAGATTACGAAACCACTTTGTGCTGGATAAGAATATTCATAGATGTATATATAGAATTAGCACTAGGTTCAGCGCCTAATGTTTTTTAACCTGATGCATATTTTTTCAAACGGTGAGTCGTTTTTATTAGAAGACCAAAATTAATACTTATTTCAGCCAACAGATTACCTTGCAACAGGATCGCGGTTCGAAACCCTGCCGCGTTCTTGGAAAAATTGCGCCCAATTTCTTCATTTGCACTCTACCGAATTACTAAATGCCTCGAGGTAGAATTGGGAAAGGGAGAAATCAAGAAATTGAGTGACTGAAAAAGTGCAAAGAAAGAAATTCAAGAAGATAAGTAACCTCCACTAAAGAGGATTATGTAGTTTATTTGCTCAGGAACAGTATTCCAGTGACTTGTTTGCGAAGACAAAGCAGAATGTCAAACATTAGCGAAGATATCCTGGAGTGTTAGTATCGTCTGGAATGGGATTCTTAAACATGTGGGGGTTAAATTTCCAACAATACTTGTGTTTTTTTCACTACAATCACGCCAAATACCGCCTGAGTGAACTTTCCAGCCTCGAACGAATAATCGATCGACCATGTGAGAACTCGAACAGGAAAGAATTACTAAGGCCGCAAATTTATCAGGCTGAAAGTTTTTACTACTTCAGTACATGTCCTAACTGAAGGAGCTGCGACTTCATTTTCTATGAAAAAAAGGCCACAGGTAAGCAAAGCAAGTGTTTCATTTCCCGCTGTTCTTACTGGACGTCAGATGTGGTTACTATTCCCGAGATGTAGCGTAGTTTCTGCAGATCCCTTATTTCCATTTCCTTCTGATAAACATATTCCTTCAGTTGTTACTTTCTGGCATCACCTCGCTCCTTTACATGTCTTTACTTACCATATAGTACCACCCAATGTATCTTAAAAAACGATTTCCAAACTTCCATTTGCTCTATTGGCTCTTCCATTGGCTCACTCTTACTCTTATCTGTCTCTTCCTACTTTTTCAACGTAGTGCCTGCTTCCGTCCTTTGTGTCTCAGTGTAATTTTCAATTTTTCTTATATGCCTCTCTGGCATGAATAGTGACAACGTGGACCTGTTTTTGACGTCCTTTTAAAGCAGCTAACCTGAACACGAACAAAACGTGTTCAAACATTGATGCATCCGATTTCTTTCCCCGCTTATTCTTCCTTTTAAGCCAAATCCACAAAATCACACATTACCTAGTTCCCCTCCAAATACCATTTTCATCTCTCTTTTAACTACTGCCACCTTTTCCCCCTCTCGTTAGAAAAATATGTCTAAATTCCAAGATCGTGGAATTCGAGTCGGGTAACAAATACCTAATTGCATAACTTGGTCTACCTGGGCAAATTTCAAAATACTTTAGACATTTAATAGATACTGGTTTCTATTTTTTGTTTCCTCTTTAAACCGTCATCATCACCCTAACACCAGTTTGTCTCTCACCAAATTCTCCATGTTTCCTTTCATCTTGTCCGTAAGTGACATGAACCATCTCCCATGCTTCCTTCTATATGATGGCCAGCAACACAAACTAAAATATCCGTAATGTATACTGCTACCCAGCTGCCACTTCCTTTATTTGCTCTTTATTATCATAACCTATGAGGTTTTTGGTGCTTGTAATTGAATATTCAGGTCTGCTGTTGGTCTATGTTGCGAATTACATTCCAAAAGGTTCTCGAACAAAAAAACCCACAATAATTTAAATAAAGGGTTAGTTAACACGACAGCTTGGCGAGGAACTGTGTGAAAATGTGCAATACTTTTAAATCAAAATTTAAACCTTAACTGCTTTACTAGCGAATCATAGGTACTTATATCAACCATTAGGTAAACTGTTTAAACAAAGTACACAGGAAAGATGTAAACCAAGTAACATGGCAACAACGAACAATAACTTAACAGTTGTATCCCCACGGGTATTAAACCCATAGGTACGCTGAAACAGATATTTTGGGTCACGGTAAACAGAAGTCAGGGCATCAATTCAAAATCCAATGACAAACATTGCTGGACGTGTAGCCAAATACAAGCAAGTAAGGAGCTTTAGCTAAATGCAGAGCTGCCTAGAAGTCGCATCCTCCTCTGACCAGGATCATGAATATACAAGCAATTTCGATCAGGACAAGGACTTCATTTGTCCTACACTTCAAAAGTTGTGTCAACTATATTTTCTTGACAAATTGATCCCGTTGTGTGGAAGAGAAAGAGGGTGGTGGTGGTGGTGGTTTGGGGGTCGCTCATACAACTCGTGATTTAGCAAACAGAAACAAAAAGAAAGAATCCACATAAAATCCTAATATCTTTTATTTCCAAACCTTGCATCAGAGTATATAGTTCAAACTCCTTAACAGATCACCCGAGCCCATTAGTTTTTGTGTAAAAGATGATGTTTACAAGGCACAATAATCCTATTACAAATTTAAGGTCTACGAATGGACAATATGCTGTATACCCAAATGCATTCTGAAAATTTAATCTCTAAAAATAATTTTAGATACACTGTAACTATTAAACTCCTCTGTTATCAAGGTCTTTTACTTTGTAAATACGAACAAGCCAATGTTCTGTTGTGTACGCTTCTTCCAGAACATCCAATTCAAACTCCTACAAAACAAGCAGTAAAATAAGGTATTGATAAATTCTTTAATTTATTCTTACGTGTCTAATATATCCATGTTCAAAGAAAATCTGACTGCTCCAATTTTTAATGAAGAGCCATCTCTTTTACTTTAGTTGACACAAGCTTTAAGATAAGGAACTTTTGGTACAATCGGCTTCGAAACAAAAATACGCAGAACAAAAACGTGCTAACCATGCAATGGTGATCAGCACTTGGGGAATGGATTAGTAAAAAAGCCAAACTCCGCCGGAAAAAAACTGAGAAAAGTCATAATTTTTATGCAATTAGCTGCTAAATATTTGCACCCAAATGTTCAAAAAGTCCACAGCCTTGAAAATTGACATTTGTTTCTAATAAAAAGCGTGTGCTGGTAATGCCTGACGTGGATTTATCTCAAATCTCCAGTTTTTACCTTTTCCTTCTCACTTGCTGATATACACTTTTCAAAATGGTACTTGAGGCTTCCCAAGTATGGTAATCTGTCTTCCTCTGCTTCTTTTGCCTTCAATATGACCTGTGAGGGTACGAATTTCTGGCCCTTCCTTTCCCATATGTCCAATAAACCTCACCTACCTTTCACGGATTGTTTTTATGAGACACCTTTCTGCTCTAAGCTTTCTTCAAAACTGCCTCATTTGTATGATGGTCTTCAATATGACCTGTGAGGGTACGAATTTCTGGCCCTTCCTTTCCCATATGTCCAATAAACCTCACCTACCTTTCACGGATTGTTTTTATGAGACACCTTTCTGCTCTAAGCTTTCTTCAAAACTGCCTCATTTGTATGATGGTCTACCCATGATATTCTCATCATTCTCCTGTAAAAGCACACCTCAACAGCTTTTAGTCTCTTTTGCATTGATGGTGATATTGTCCAGCACTCACAACTATATAAAAGAGTAGATGTTACATGACTTTCCAGTACCCCCCTTCTTTGTAGCCACTGATATTCTGCGGTGTTTCACGATCTTCCTTACTCTTTCAAAGTATCTTTTGCAATCCCTATCCTTCTCTTGATTTCCAGATCACACTGTCCATTCTCTATTAAATAGCTACCTAAGTAATTGCGCTTCTCAGCTTGCTGTTTGGTGTCACTTCCAATGTACAACTTACAACTGGGACTTTGGTTCTCACTTATCACCGAAGATACTGTTTTCTTGCGATTAATTCCCAGCCCTTTCCTACTACTTTGTTTAAATGTTTTATCTAGTAACCTTTGTAAACTTTGTTCTGTGCCTGCAACCAGTGTTTTGTCACCCGCAAATCGTTAATTGTTGAAAATATAACCTCCTACAGAAAAAACTTCCAAATCTTTCATTTCTCGAAAAATCTTTTCACCATACAGGCTGAATAAATCAGGTGAAAACACACATCCATATCTTACTTCTCGCTTAATCTTCATGTAATCACTGATCCCACTATCTCACTATCCACTCTACAAGCAGTTTGATCCCAGTATCGATTTCGTATAAAACGTAAATCCTTCCCACCCAGGTCTAATCCCTCAATATCATTGAATAGCTTTTCATACTGTACCCTATTAAAACCCTTGGAATAATATAAAAAACAACAACATACAGATCCTCTTTGCATATCTATTGCTCCTTCTGACAGCATCCGTACCATAAAGATAGCATTTCTGGTACCAGTATACTCCACGAATCCACACTGTTCTTTACCATCTATTGTCTAATTTCCCCACGGATCCTCAGCATAATGATCTTCAGAATCAGTTTGACTACATGGCTCAGGTGCATTAGGTGTACTTACTCAATGGTTCGATGCAACTCGTATTCTATTACACCAGGTTTCTTGGGCAAAGCATTAAAAACTGACTTCCTAAGATCTGGTATTTCACAACTATAATACATTTCGCTCTGTCAACCTCTAAATTTCAAAGTAATTTTAATGACGTTAACATTTCTGTAACAATCTTATCAGACCTTGCAGTTTTGTTTCTCTTCATTTTGGCAAATGCTGTCTCCACTCCTGATCTTACAATGGTAGGCCCATCCATATTCTTTTGTATTGAGGTTTTCTCTCCTCTGTCATCCAAGAAGAGTTCACCGATATATTCAGTCCATCTTTTCCTTTTCCATTATAACACCCCCACTTTAGATTTTATACACCCAGATGATGTACAAAATTTGTGACCACTGATCTCTTTGATCTTCTTATACATCTCTGCTGGATCTCTATGTCTACACTGCTCAATTTCCTCTCATTTTGCATTTAACCATTCTTCCTTTGGCAGATTACATTTGACCTTGATCTCCTGATCAATTGCTTTATATTCTGAACTTTCTTTATTAGGAGTCTGCTGTCTCTCTTTCATCAAACCCAGTATCTCTGTTGTTATTCACTTATTCTTTGATTGTTTTTCCTTTTTTTGGCAACACTTTCTTTGCTGCTGTTACCACAGACTCTTTGAAATTATTCCAGCTTGACCCCTCACATTAAATTCTTCCCTGTGTTGGTATCTTCCATCAATGGTGCACAGCATAGTTTTGATGCAGATATTGGTCTCTTTAGCTTCTTTAGCTTTACCTTCATCTTACATACCACTGGTATATGGTCACTCCCACAGTAAGCACAAGGATAAGTTTTGCTGTGCTGGATTGCATTCAAATCTTTTATTGATTGTGATATGGTCAATCTGGTTCTTTATTCATCTCCTGGCCTTCTCCTTGTCCACAGCCTCTTTTGATGTTCTTTACACAAACTATTTATTATAGCCTGCCTATTCGAGACACAACACTGAAGAAGTCTTTCTCCTCTTTCAGTTTTCCTAGTCCATGTTTCCCTAGAACATCACTATCCTGTTCACATCCCAATTTTGCATTCAAGTAGCCCATTATGATGGTAACCTCTTGTGACTTGCATTGGCTTCAAGCCTTTTTAACTTGTTTCATAAAACGTATCAATCTCATCTTCTTAACTCTCTGATGTTGGTGCATAGACAACAACGATAAAAATATTGAATGGCTTTTCTTGCAACGTCACCAATAATACTTTGTCGGATATCTGCCAGTAACCTAGAACATATCTTGCACTTTCCTTATCTAGTGTAAGTCTAACCCCTCTCTCACGTTTTTCACCTCCTGAATATATCATATGATGTTCTTCACTTACAAATCGCCCATCCATGCCCTTCCATCTGGTTTCACATACTTTGAGGATGTTTATACCAAGACCAGTCAGCTTTTGCTTTTCATTTTCCAAATTCCCACTCTGATACATAGTTCTTACATTCCATGTCCCAATTCTAATAGTATCTTTGTTTGAGATGGCCTCAGTTGCTGAATAACGGTTTGGTGCCCCCTGTAGCCAAACGGGGAAGGAATCATCCCTTGAGGAAGTGACCATCTTCACGCAGTTAACGTTCATGTTCGATCTGTGCATTACCATGAATATTCTTGGCATCTACAAAGAGCGGTTTGCCATTGCCTTCTGCCGGGTTAGTTTACACAGATCACCACCTCCCTTTCCAGAGGACCATCTCCTTGCCAGCAATAATTGTCTTCCGAGGCTGTAGCTCATCCGCCTTTCCCACCCATTTCTAGCTAAGTCTGCCGTTGACCATTACTCATAACCCTGAGTAAGGGACCCATTCAGGTCTAACCAGCCGGGTCAGCTAGACCAGGGACGATTCACAAAAGGAAAGGATCGGCCACACCCTTGGGCCAGTCGTTAGACCCTGTTACCCTTGGCAACATAATAACCACACAAAACTAAATGAGAGGTATCAATGTAACCTTGGTGTGACTCTTTAGACTACTCTATCATTATTCTGGGCAATATGTAAATGCATATTAACGTACCTTATTTCCAATTTCTGCATTTCGGACCCGGTCATACCCAGTTGGCTTTCCTGGATTAAAAATACATAGTATTGGATTTAAAGTGTATAAAAAACTGCGATTATTTTTCATTCAAAAGTCGTGTATTTTTTAATGACATATCAGATGCAATACCGATTATACCTTTCAAGCCGAAAACAAAAATGCTCAAACGGGACGGAATTGCTAATTAATAATTGCTTAATTTACCTCACAGGGCAGAACAAATCTGGTCAAAGATGCTTTCAAACCTGTACGCTTAACAAAAATCGAAAATGAAAATAAAAGAATAGCAAGTTGCTTGTTGATATATCTCTGATTCCACACGCTGGGAACATAAACTTTAAAAAATTCACAGGTAAACGTTTTTAAAAAAATTAATAGGCTGTAGTTAACACGGCTCTGTGGAAGCCGTGTTAATTACTGGAGCTTATCCAACGTTATCCCAACAACTATGACATGCAGGCACTTATATTGAACAAATATTTACAGAGTTACGTGGTTTATCTGTACTGTAGCTGACGGATAACCCTTGCTAAAAGTGGAATACATGCCCAAATCAAGATATAACAATAATGAAACCAAATGGCTAGGAAATGAAGGGGGTTCAAAAGTAAAGTAATAATATCAGACCGTACATTAGATAAAGAATATCTTAAGTAGCAAAATTTTACAGCGTTATATTCGACTCAACTTGAGAAACAAGGTTCCATAATAAATCAAATCTGCAACTCACTCCGTAAACCGTAAACAATTGATAATAATACTTAGCTCCAGCGGACGAATTACTTATAATTATTATTTTTGTACTTCTTAAAATATCCCTCACGAGGTGTACTCATCCTTACAGCGAAAAAAGTCCAATTATTCAGTTATAATTATCATCATCATTATTATCATTATTATTTATTATTATTATTATGTAAATTTTCAACGACAAATACAGAGCACACATATTTTACAATAAATAGTGTGGGTATATATCCATAGCCAGGTTCTTTAACTAACAAGTTTTGCTTGCTAATTTAAACACTGTTCATCCAATTAATCCAGACCATACTTTTCTAATAATTGTTTCGCTTTCTCATAACACTGTCTTTTGTATTTCCTTCGCACGTTTATCTGTGACCTTCACCAAATAGTTCTTTTATCGCATTTTTCAATCCCTTCATTCCATCGTTACGACAACCAATCACTACCGGTATATCTTTCATCTTGGACCCTTGCCTTCTCTCTCGTAGTTCAAAACAGTTGTTGATATTTCATAATCTTTTCCTTTCTCTTTGCCTCTTTGTTTCGTTCTCCAGGGCAAACCATATCCGCAATGTCTATTTCTTTTTTATATCGTCTTCCAAATTCAAGTCTGGTCTTCTTACTTTGCAGTGCGTCCTCACTTGATGTCCCCAATCCCACAAGAACTTTTTGCCATTGTTCTCAAACACGTATCCTTTTCCTCATTTTTCCTTGTACGACACCGTCTTTTCTTTAAATAAACCTTTCGTTCTTCATTCTACTGCCAATATCGTTAATGCATTATTATGTATTCTCACATACTCTGAGGCTGCTAGCCTTTTGCATCCTGATAAAAAGTGTTGTACCGTCTCCACCCCTATTTCACCACATAACCTGCAACTCTACTTCTGCAATTCCTTTTAACTTTCTTCCAGGCTTTTGTTTCCACCATCTGTTCCAGCATGTTACATGTTGCTGCTGTCTTCCTAGGGGCTGTTTTGCACTTCAGCTATCCATAGTCGTTCTTTGTATCCCCAATATTATTTCACTTTGGATTTTTCCCCCCGTATTTCTTTAAACGCACTTCTTTTCTTCCATTCGTGACTTATTTCTTTAGTTTTCTCCATATTACTTTCCAGTTGTCATATCATTCTTCGTCGCATTTGACAATCCTTTACCAAATTTCACCGCATTACTTGCACATCTGCAAAATTTCTTCCACCTCTGTTTTTAATTATTTTTGTTTTATCTCATATTCATTCCCCACGCTTTCCCTAACCATTCGTCTGTTGCTGTTACCAAATAACATGCAACTCTTACTCTTGTCTCATTGTACACGTCTTCGAAGCTGCTTAAATACCTTTAGGTCATCAATGAACAGGCTGCGAGTTCTCTGGATGGTTCTTTCTCCTGGTGCTCCCATTTGATATTCACCCTTCTTCTCTAATAAAATCGCGATTGATACTTCTCAGACAAAACCCTACCGGCGAGTCTCCTTGTAGAACCCCCCTTTTACATTTATCCATCTGCTCACTTTTATTTTTCAACTGTTATTAATTTCCAATCGTGTGCGCCATCTTTTTATCATTACTTTCATTACTTCTAACTTTATCCGGTATTCCCAACCATCTATAAACTCTCTCTATCCAATTAAGTCCGACTGTAACATACGCTTTTTGGAAATTATAGAATGCAACTGCCAAGTTTCATTTCTTTCCTCTCACTTCATCCATCATGGCTTTATCTTCCAACAATTGATCCACTGTTGCAAAAACTCTCGATCACGTCCCCAGCTGAGTTTTCTCCCAAATTCCATTAGTGGTTGTATGCTCTTTCGTGTTCTTGGCTACCGTATCTGTAAAAATTTTGTAGCTGGTGATTAAACATGTTATTGGTCGATAATCATCCTCATTATCCAAATTCGTTGTCTTTGGCAATAGCAATGTTCTTCCTTCTGTCATCCATTTTGGCATTTCATGCAGGCTTTTAATCCATCTATTCATAGATTTTACCACTGATTTCCTAGCACCAACAAACTTCTTCCACCAGCAGCCTACAGTTCTTTCTCTTTTACACTATTTCATAAACTCCTTTCTCAGTAATTTGTAATTCAGTCATCTGTGTAACCTTTTCCTTAATCTTCTGTGCCACTCTGCTTATCCATTCCTTGTAAGGTGCCACATTTTCATCTTCCCATATACCTGCCCAAAATTGCACAAACTTCTGTATTTCTGGGACTTTTCTTTTCCTTTCCTTTCTTGATTACCTCTGTAACATCGTTTTTGACCCTCCCTGAACATGCTATTATCATTTATCCTTCCATCTTTTACTGTGATTCTTTTTAACTTAATTTTCAAATATCTTAATTCTTCCAGCCATTTCTTTCCCTTTCAGTAGTTGTTGTTTTTCAGGTCAGTTAGTTCTGGGCTAGTTCTTTAAACTTTCCAATGATTTTCTTTTCTTTCTTTGTTGCTTTTCACCTAATGCTCCTTCGATGTAATTTCATTTTCTATTCTTGTTACTCTCTTGTATTACATCTTTTAAGTTAGATTTTAACTTATATTCATCTATTTTCTCTATTCTTGTTATTGTTGTTTTTCGTACTTTTTTTTCCATCCCGTTTCATTCCTAGTCTTTCCTTAATTTTTCTTGCCATTGCATTTTCTACATCAATCACCTTACACATATCTTTCTGTAATCCCTACAGCAATATCCCTTCTATTATTTTTTTAGAAAATTATTATTTTTATCATCATCATCATCATCATCATCATTTATTATTATTATTATTATTATTATTATTATTATTATTATTATGAGTAGTAGTAGTAGTAGTAGTAGTAGTAGTAGTAGTAGTAGTAGTAGTAGTAGTAGTACTTCTACTACTACTACTACCTTTATTTACTCATATTCTTTAGAAGAACACACGTCGTTTGGTCAGTTATTTACACACAAATGAATACTAACATTGGTTTGATATCTAGTTGATGTCCTAAACAAGTTTCATCGTGCAGAAACAGGTAATTAAATGTTCGGGGGCAAAGAGGACTTAGGGTATCTGTGCGAAAACGTGCAAACGAATAGGAGAGGGGAAATAACCACTCTCCTAAACAAGTTAACTGTAATGAAGAAAAAAAAAGATCACTGACGGATATCTTGCCCCACGATTATCGAATCCTACCATACCAAAAGAACTTAATAAGGACTGGCTAAGTTAGCGTACCGCTCTTCATTAGGAAAAAGTATTTAAAACGCAGAACAAAATACGTTACGACCAGTGACTTGCACAATTTTTCTGGTAATCTGGTAGAGTGTCTGGTAATGTCAAGGTGTTGGGCAGACAAATTCAGACAATTGCTCAAGACTACAGTGTTCGTAAGACAATCATACCTTGAGCTAGAGCGATTATCTGATTCTAAAACAATGGAATGTGTTTATTAACCATATCTAGCAGATGCGTTCAATCCTGTTCATTTTTCAATTAGTTTAACGGAGTTCTTAGTGTTTCCAAGTAAGCTTTCACACGGTTCTGATTTCAAACGGTGTAGTTCGAACTGCGAGTCTGTTATCGTGTTAAGATTTTTCATCAAACATCATAATTCAAAAATAAGACAGACTAATCAAAATACATTGTTAAAAACAAAAACCGTACAAATTAAATTTAAGTTTTAGTGAAAATTAGCGCAAAGTCGAACGAAATCAATGCAAAAAGCTCTCTCCATCAACTACTCCAGGTAATATAGTGTATTTAATGTTTTTAATCATACCCCTTTACTTTAAGTATTTACTGGATATTCTTGTGTGTCAGTCTTCGAACTGGTAGTCTCAAAATGACTTCACTAAAGGCGCCCCAGGTTAAAGACAAAAAAAACCCTAAAACAAACAAACAAAAAAGAAACGGTTCTTATCTTTACATTACCTTGCTCTGTGTAAACAGATCCAAATCTATAATAGCACATCTTGTACATTAGGCAGTTCAGTAGGATTGGAGAGCCCTCGTTATCGATTCTGAATTCCCCAGTGTTCGTGTAATACTGATGTTCTTTGATATGGCTCCCAGTATCGGTGCTCCCACCAATACGGACCATCCATAAAAATTTGTTTATGTCTGTGATGGAAAAAAAGTGGTTTTAAAGGCATATTAGAATTGTGGAACAATAAAAAAACACGATTGGCCACGACGATTGTTACGAATTCGAGTGACCACTAAAATGGTATGGTCTATGGCTGTTGATAATGGAGATTTCTGTTCCTATTCCTCCTTCTGCAGTGATGACATCGACTGAAATAATGACGGTAATGACAAGCATTATGCTGGGATTACCGAAGATGACAGAAACTAATTGACATTCTAAGTCATGATTTCTTTAGCAAAATTAAGATTGTAAAGTAAAACGTATTGGCAAAATAATTAACTAAAAAAAAGCTTACCATCTGATGCATATCCAGTTAACCCACCGAAGATAACAAGCACGTAGTTTACATCGAGTTCACGCATTATTTCATAAGCTTTGTCTTCCGGTGAAGCCATAGCCTATATAAAACAATCAATAAAAAATATCATTACGTTTCAATTAGCCGCTTAAGGTATTGAGGAGAAGTCGACGTCTAATAATCTAAATTCGCAACATCGTTTTTCCTTGCAGTATTAACAATAGTTAACACGAAAGTAATAAAATTAAACGTTTTCATAAAGGTACATCCTCTATCGAAACTATAAATGTCTGCTAAAACTTCCTAAATCTTGCTATATTCAACATGGCCACATTCCTCTAACCTGGTCTCCGTGAACACATGCAAACTATACTCCTGACGTGGCCGGTTTGTAAACTTTCAGCACGCCAAATATGGCTCCTGATTAGAGGCACAGTGACCCAAGACGCACTGCATACTATTTGCTTCACCCACAAAGAAGCAAACTAACAGGTTTGTACATGTTTTTTAATGTTTGATATAATAGTAAAATAATTATTAAGTTTATATTTAATAAACTACCTTCCACAAAAACCCCTTTAAAAACAACAATAAAGAAACCTTTATTCAATACCAACTGATAATCTTAAGTAATATAATAAGAAAGAAAATCCGACCAGATTCATTTTGAATTCTTGATATTCAAGAAATAGACAAAATGTATTCAGTAAATTCAGCTATACTTCGTAGGAAACGTCTACATCTTTCAGGCAACTAAATGTACAATGTACATTTAGTTGCCTGAAAGTAAACGAGTAAACGGCTCTCGTAAAAATCCCGCTTAAGGAAGTAAAATTTCATTAAAATTTTTTGACTGTTGAATATGTGAGGTTAACGCTGTTTTTGAAGTGATGCCACCATGGTTTGAGACAAGACTGCCAATAACTGTATCGAACTGCTTGTTTGCTGACATCTACAACGCCGATGAATTCAGGCTATTTTATTAGGCATCACCAAGTAAGACATTGCACTTCAAGAATGAGAAATGTGTTGGGGGAAGTGCAGTAAACAAAAGTTAACTGGACTAGCAGTCGGTAATGCTCTCGGCCAAAAGTTACCTATGTTTATACTTGGCAATCCGAATAATCCAATATGTTTCAAAAATTTTAATATCTTCGTTCGCGCTACAGGGGCCAAAAAACAGTTGGATGGACACAGACTTGTCCGGAGATTGGGTTTGTGAACAGGATAACAAACTTGCGGTCCATAACCGTAAAATATTATTGAAATAGGACAACTGCTCTGCTCACCCTGGAATTTAAGATTTAAAAGCAATCAAGTTAAGTCTTCTGCCACCAAATACTGCATCTATAAAACAGCTGACTGATCAAGGAGTTATTCGATCACTTTAACCCAAGTGCCGCTCCCGAATATTCAACAGATCATCAAAGTGATTGATGCAAACAAATTATTCCGAAAGTGAATTAATTAGATTCCAGGAAAATGCTCTACCGTATGCTAGATCGTGACTGAAGATACAGTTTAAAAGTGTTTCACTAAGTCTATCATTTCACCTAAAGTCCAAGCCAATGCACAAAACGATCTAGATGACCCGTTCATTGAATCAAGAAGCAAAATGGAAAAATTAAGATCTATTGGTGTTGATGAACCTGAAGAATTTGCAAATTTCATTGATACTGTTGCTGCAACAGAACCTATTTGATTTGATGAGTCAATCGTTGCAATAGTGTGTGAAGTCGAGGTGCTAGTCGAAGTAGAAAATGATGAAGAGGATCGCGATACGATCGAAGTCAATACCAAATGCCTGGAAAAGCCTACTTTAATAGAATTAAGAAGTCTCATTGAAACCCTATGGGACTTAAGTATTTTCATGGAATCGGATGAGGTGCAACCCTACACGATAAAAAAAAAATCAGCGTTTGTAGAAAATGAATTACCAAAAATTTGCAAAGCAAAAATATTTTGGTTGAAACCTTTCAAGTATAATTTAAAATTTTAACAATGTTTTTAAATCAACAAAGAAACACTTCCCCTTTTCACTCTACCTTGTTTTATTAATAACTGACCCGTTTTCCCCAAAATTGGTTAAATTGAACATTCGATAAGTGAAACTAATTTTTTGCATCCATAGAAGTTCCAATCATCGAGCACATACTGCATTACATATTGCTAAACAGCACGACTAAAATGCCCTAAAAGGCCGATATATTTAAGACCAAATGCTTTCTTGAGTAGAAACTGAAAGCATAACCCTCTACTGCAGGAAGCGATGAACCTGAACCTCCGTATTGTCGGTCACATAAAGCCAGATGAGCTATCTAGTATCCTGTGTAATTGAGTTTGGATTTCCTCGGTATAAACAAAAAAACAAAGCTTAATCACGTACCTGTCCAACTCTTGAAATGTGCGTGTTATTCCAAGTGTTGTTATCAACCAAAATCGTCCGGTTTGCCATTGCAGTGATTTGGTACCCATAATCCCACCAGGACATGACCTTTGAATCCTGGCAAATTACAAAAAAATAGTAACAATTATAATTAGTTTAACCTGAGTAAATGTTTCGGATCGAGAAGCCATTAAAAACCACATAACCCAAACAAAGTGTATTCATGGTGCTCGTACTTACAACTAAATTTAACACTAAATATTTACCCTTTTATTAGGCATTGTCTCCACAGCCTGGTGACAATATTGCTTAATTATTAGGAAATTTGTAGAAATATTGACACTCGTGTAGAGAAGAAAATGCTGTTTTTCGTTGTACATAGTGACAAACATTGAGGATAACAAAGTGGGATAAAATCTTTTTCTGAGTACACCTATTTCGATTTTCCATAACTACTTTATTCAGATGGTAAAATAATTTACTGCTTTTTATTTAACAGGTCAAATATAATTTTTCAGAAAGAAATTAAATATTCACAGTAAATACAAAAATTTTACCATAACTTACTTCCGGTGTGTTCTGTCGTAACCAATAGTATGCCTCTCTAAAGTCGTCAAAAATTACACGTGATCCATCATGTTGTCTGGCTGAGAGAACAATTGAAGGAGACGAATATGCTTCTGATGTGACCTGTAGTACGAAAATCAAAGGGGTTTTTTCAGGCTTATAATTACATTAAGGAAGTTATATTAAGTAAAATAATGAAACATTTTGCCCCCCAAAAATTAGTATTTCCAAACAAAGTTAATGCTGAACTGATTTTCTATATTAATAATATCATTGTATTATGTATGTTTGTTAAAGGTAAAATAGTAAATCAGTAACAAGCTTCTGCTCCACAAATCTCGACTGACAACTAAATTAAAACAAATCAATCAATCTACAGGCATTTAGAAAAACACCCCTTTAATTCGTTATGTTTCAACTTTCGTCTTCGTCAGCAAATATTGTATATATAAAAAACAACACAAAAGAATAATGCACAATTAAGTAATTACAATGAAGGTCTCTACAGTGCAATCCGAACACACTGGATAACATATGTAACTGCAAAAAAGGAATATACAGGGTAACGACTTAAAAAGAGGTGTTGGAGAGGATACAGTCTCTCCACATACATATTAAAGGCCCATATATAATTGGGCAATTAAAAATAAAGCTCTGAGCAGTACAAACCCAATACATTAAGTAACACATAATAGTGAACAAAATATAACATAAATGGAGAGGGTTTGGAATTACATAAGTCAAAAATTGTGTCCACCAAAATGACTAAAAAGCCATGACCTATGGTTCTCAAGTCCATATGTTCTAACAACTTAGCTATCGGTGCATGTTCCTAAACAAATTATTGTTGAAACCACATCCACATAAATTGTCCACTTTTTGAGCACGCAACAGCAAGAAAAGAGTGTAAAAAGAGTGTCGTGTTACAAAGGAGTGCTGGAGAAGATGATACCGTTATGTCGCACAAGTGCAGACAGAATACAATAAAATAAGAATAAAACAATGGAAGTAAGTAAAAGAAATATGGTAATAAACTAAAGCTAATTACTGCAGGTTGACTTAAATAAACAAACATAATTACAGTACAAATATGCAGAGAGAATTGAACAATATAACCCAAAAACGTTTCATGTAATGAAAAGTACCTGGTGGAAAACAGGGAACGAGTTAAAAAACAACTTAACTACTGAAATGTTCAAAAAAAATTATGTGAGCTGAAATCCAGGGGTATTCAAGTCTTCAGCGTCTATTACATATTCTACCTCTCTTAACTCACCAATCTATCTTTAAACGAATGTCCTCAATAATTCAACTATTTCCTTCCTCTGAAAAAAATTTAAACGATGCACATATGGGGAGCTGAAGACTTTGAATTAAACTTTAGATCCCAACTAACCTACCAATTATCATAAAACGAATGTCCTCAAGAAACCCACGACGTCCTAAATAAGCAAATGTCTAACAAGGTCCACGTGGAGAAATAAAAGACTGAATTAAATTTACGATAAGAAACCTTGTGATTATCAAACCTAAATCTAAAGCGCTTGCTAGTGCTACCTATATACTGAAAACCACACATAACAGTAAAACTAATTAGCAATATTAGTCAAATTAGAATTAAACAAAAAATTTAACCTGCATTACTTATCAGATACTGAAAAACAAACTTTTACTATCAGTCAGGTTTACACACTTGGCATCTGAACTAATCACGCCACCCCTTTTTGTCAGTGCTATTTTCAAAGCAATTTTGTAACAATCCTAGGGCTTCGACAAATGGTTACTTGATGAACGTGTTCCACAAGTTGTGGTTTTAGGGCTTCGACCAGGCACGAAGAGGGCAAGATTCAGTTACGTGGACCGTAACTAATGTGTTCTTTCGTTTTCTAGTTAAAAATCTATTTGTGGAATGAAAAAAATCGAATCTGTGTCATGACTTTTTTACTCTGCAAGTCTTTTTCACTAGGACCTGGGGTCGAACGACGACCTTCAAATGGTGCAGTAAGAAATTCTTAGCCCAATGCTGTTCCTGACGCCAACCAATGACATTATTGTACTATGTAAGATTTCAAAGCCTTTGCCTGCTCAGGGGATCGAAATTGAAACCTCTTGGTTACTAACTGTACTAACAACTACGTCACTACTCCTATAAAACTATGTCAAGGTAATGTTGGTATATTGTGTATTTCAGATGAAGAGGGTTTGGTATTGTATAAAAGTAAAGTATGTGTACATTGAACTGGACTCGACTCTATAGTTTTAAAGCTATCAGAGCTGCACTTTAATCCAGATCATTTTGTAACTATATCTTTCGCTTGAGCGCACCATTTTATATCTATTTTCACTATTTTACTACCCTGCTAGAATTACATTGATTACAAGATGTAAATGTCAATCTTATGTTAGGCACTAATAATAATATAAAACAGTTGATAAATAAGAATGCAAAGCAACATTTGGTTCATTAGAAATCCTAAGGTCTTTCGTTCAAGATAAAAAAATGAGATTAGTTAGAACTTAAGCACACAGGCATGGGCAAAAACGTACTTTTATACAATTACTGCTGTCGCAACTAGAAGCTATGCCAGAAGCTGTGGTTCAACCATTTTTATTCTACTGTGTATGTAAGTCAATACCCACTACCCATCAACTGGAAATTAAGTACTTGCAATTCTAACCAGTTGAAAAGAACAGTGTTCATAATTTACAAATTTGGGGTACAAACACCAATGTGTTGTTTTAGGTTACAAATGTTTTAATTGAAAAAATACATTATAATCACTTTAAGTACTATGTTCAGGGCCATGCGTTTTCTTAAATATCACAATGTGGCTTCGCACAATTACGCCGCAAAAAAAGGTTATACAGCAAAATAACAACAAAACACACGCCATAATCATTCATGAAACAACAGATTAATAGAAGGCAACCGACAATAACAAAGAAAACATAAAAAAAATAAATAATAGCAACGACAAGGTACGAAAATGTACTGTAAACTTGAATGCAAAGAAAAAATCCATAAAAAACACCAAGTGGCAGAACTGAAACAATAAATACCTAAATATATCATTTGTGGTAAAACTACACAAACTAACAAACATTTTGCCTTAAATAACATGAACTCTTGCTTTTGAACCCAACGAACCGTTTTAAACACATTGGATGATCCTAAAAGATGTCATAGTCAATTGCAAGCTAACAAAAATCAAAATTACTCTAAAAAGTGAGTTACTGAATCTTATGATTGTAACTCGTAAACAAAGTTATAATCTAAACCTTGCCGAGTAACTTTTGAGCCCAATCATTAATAAACACATAATTAATAACACTTACAGGTGCCTAATCCAGGTACAATACGTTTTGGGAAAGAACAAGTAATAAAGAGTACTTTTGAGAATATGAACCCTTTTTTATAACATGTCGCGATTACACTTATTTCATCCCCTCTCACACGAAATATTATTATAATACTTATGTTGAGTCAGTCCGGAAAATAAATACAAACAAGTGTATCGTACCGCTCTCCCAGATATCACTGCCATTAACTTTACTTTATCTCAAGAAAAAATAGGTGCGATTCAATAACAGAAAACAAGTAACTCGTGAAAAAATACAGCAACGCCTGTGTAAATATACCAAACTGAACGGAGTTTTTCAAAAACACGACATTTACTTGATTTAATGGTCCCAGGAAGATACATATTACGGAAACCTTAAGTCTGAAGTTTCCGTATCTAATTTACTAAAGAAATAAAAGGAACACACCAAACTGTTACCTACCCAAGTGCAATGAAATGTATATGTAATGAGAAAAAATGCAATGAGGACAACCATTCCGGTCGCAACTTCATTTTTAATTGGATAGCTTGGATCTCCTTTCTTTGACTTCTTCTCGGTGGTTGGTTTGGGGGAATCTACATTCTGTAATAAAGTACAATATAATATTACTTCATAATTCCAAAATTATAAAATTACAACACAGAAGAAAAATGTACGCACACAGGTGCCTGCGCAAACAAACAAACACAAACACAAACACAAACACACACACGCGCACACACACACACGCGCACACACACGCACGCACACGCGCGCACACACACACACACACACACACACATATATATATATATATATATATATATATATATAAATAATCCAAGAACACATAATACCTCGCATTCAAGTGACTCCTAACATTGGAAAAGGTAAGACTGGGGCAGATATGGTATAAGCATCAAATAGAAAAATATAATTCGTTTATTGACCTCACTGTTCTAAACAATACACCTTACTCGGTTGTTCAACTGTAAAGAAAACGCATGTCAACTTTGTGTCTTGATTGTTCTGGTTTACGGTTTTCGCTAGAATACATCGAACCAGCAGAGTATGGAACAAAAACGTCAAAAAGGAAACACAATATGATCGTTTTTGTTAATATTGACTATACCAATACCAAAGGCGTTAACCAAATAAAACTAAAAAAAACTAACAGGGCAAAACATTTCTAGTACCATCGGGGTCGGAGTTGCATTCATCTATAATCCACACAATAAGAATTAGTTAACAATTATGATATTCACAATAATATGGGTTGTATGCCACCTTTGAAACACAACCACAGCACATTACAACACGCAAATCAGATTTTAATACCTTATATTTAGATCATTACTATTACAAACAATACCATCAAATTTAAGGACTTTCGTAAATTTAACGAACTGGTAACAGGGGTAATAGTATCACGGGGTACAAACACACGATTGCATTATAATCTACTGATTTCGGTTGTACGATAGAAGAATTTTTAAACATTCTAACTTGAAGCTTTACTTTTTGAAAAAATACCTATTTGCAGTGGTAGCCCTCCTCACCCTCATTTGTAGGTCACTGTTTCAAACGAAAGTAGTAACACTGGCAAAACATGAGCCGATCTCGTGGGAGACGAGAGAGGTGTGGGGTTATCAGATCTCAACAAAAATAGTGCGAGATTAAGGCAATTAGCTACTGACAACGATCTTAACGTTGACGTAAAAAATATATTACAATAGACTACCGATTCCAGGCTAGAAATTAATCTTGGAGAAACGGAATGCAAATTCTTCACAAATTTAAAGATAAACCGAATACCAAAATAGACGATTTAAGACAGGAAAACCATCCTCTTCCCATATACCCATATACCCAGAATTACGTTTTGGTAAACACACTGGGGTACTTAATGCAAGATTCAGAAAAAACCCCTAAATATTATGAGTACCCTTGCTGGTCGAATTTGGGGCTTCAGAACTCTTTGTCTTCGTTACTGCTACCTTACCACCATTAGACCCCTCTTGGCGTTTCGCGTCTCTCTCTGGGGATACGACGCCATAACATGGTTTTACACATCACCACCGGATATTTTTAGTTACCCCGAACTGATAGTGCAATAAGCTTCAATTTTATCTTTGCATCACTGACCAGATGAAACCATTTTTAAGTATAATTAATTTGCTAAGCAGGATTCATTTGCTACTGTAAAATTCATTGTCGAACAACATGACCGACTACATACTCATGGAGACAGATATCAGTTAGATGCCGGGGGGACACAATTACTCCTTTGGGCCCATTGTTGACATGACCCTACAAAAATGTGTGTCATCGGGGCAAATACTAATAGAATTTTTTCCAAAACAAACTTTCGGCTACCTGAACTTTGACAAGTAACTAATAAATTTAACGCATACCGAGAAGTTACATTTGCTGAGCTTCGAAAATATGTTCCTAGCGCTGAGTAAACTCACCTTCATGTAGGTAGTCAGTACTGAAGATATACCGATACCCGACAATATACAAGCAACTGGTGCCAGAACCAACATTAATCGGACCATAACACCCTGTAAAAAAATGAGATGAAAAAAAATAGTATATTTGAGAGCATAAAAATAACTAAAATTCAAAGTGTAACTAAAGATTGTTTATCTACAGTACCAACAGACAAAAGCAAAACGAATTTAATGGCCTTTTCCACGAGTCACAACATCAGAATATAAACAGACACGTTCTTCCATTTTCCAAGCCGGTGTTTAAAATAATAACTTCACTGCCTTGGTTAAAAAAATCTTTCTTCGTCACGGACCGTGCCACTACAATCACTCCAAGTCCTTGATGATGTATCTGTGGAAAAGAACAACTTGACACATTCAAGGAACATGTTAACAAACACATGGAATTGCTGCAAACAACCTGTTGACCTCTCAAATAAACAAACCGTACCTTCTCATACAGAAAGTCGTGAGAAAAATTATTAAGAGGTTTCAATCGGGCCAAAAGCCATAAACCCCTTTTAGTTCCAATAGTTAAATGACCATCATCATCATTGTGTGACCTCAGTCGAGATGATGGATGGAACAACCTTCCTCCAGTAGTCTCGGTCTTCCATAGCTGCTTTTTTGTCTTGATCTGCTAAGCCAGTTATCTCTTATAATGGTATCTAAGAAAGTCAATTTGCCAGAGCGCTTTCCGATGGATTGGGGTTTCCATAGTATTAGTGATGAATTGTGGATAGTTAAATGAAATGTCTCCCCCCCCTCCCCCAAAAGGCAATAATTCCTATTTGACCATATATTATTGACTCCATCCTTCTCCGACAAGATGCATAATTAAATAGTCTTGCATTTTCAATGGAGAAGCATTTTGCGCATAGTATTCCAAAACTTGCTGAGCAGGTTTGTGCCATTTTATCCAAACAAAAAGTAAATACATTTGACAGATAAATACAGGGTGCTTAACGGTAATTAAAACAAATTGCCACCTACCGCAAAATAAATGCTAGTTATTCCATATAATATAATAAATATATTACTGTCAGTTAGTTTACTGAAACAGTAATACAGCCCAACTGGAAACATAAACACCAGCATCTGAAGGTCAAAGTAAAAGGAAGACCACGTAGTTGGCTGATGTTCTGAAACTGATGCGATGATAGGGATGTTATTCTTTGCATAGGATGGATCAAGCAACGAGTAGAAACGTCCTGTCCAGGGGGAAACTTTTCCTGTTATAGTTAAGATAGCTCCAACGGCAGAAGCAACAGATGCAGCCAGTATCACTAAACTTTTAAAAAGAATTTCAAAATGTTGCTGGCTCAGCCTGTATCGGAGATAATCAACAAATGCATGGATTTGGCAAAGTCCAAATACTCCAAATGCCTAGAAATAAATAAAAATTTTATGTTACACCAGTAGTCTACGTTGTCTATGTAAAAAAACAATTAACGCTCGAGAATAGTGCTGAACACTTTGTTAACTACATCGTTTAATATCTTATACATGGTAAAATGACTCCACGCACACGCACACACGCACACGCACAGAGTAATATATAAGTAATATGTCAGTCCTAGTTGCAGCACCTGCGAGCGAGCCAGCAGGACAACTATCCTCTTGCTAATACCTGATAGGAAACACCAAAGGAAAAGTATTAGTAGGAGGGCCGTCTATTCTTAGTATATTACTTACAGTTATACATGATGAGATGGGTCTTCAGTTGAGTTATGAGTGTGGCTAGATTGTTTGTCAAAATTGAGTGCAAGCTAAAACTTGGTATGGCAGTATCTGACACAGCTCCTCCCACAATTCAACCACTATCATCTTTTTTCTAAATTTCAACAGCACTCTTGGAATTGTGATACGGCTCTCAACCAGCATGTGATGTAAAACCTTTACTTCAAACCTGACCCTCCTCCTCTAACATTTCCACTGCCTATTTGTTTCAAACTTCAACAAATTGATGTTGGAAATGTGATACTTGTGCTGTCTTTACTGAAGTTCCAAGTAAAACACTGAGCTCCGCAGGGTATTAATTGTAACAAATAATTGTAATGATAATTCCGTTTATTACGATTTGTAGCTGAAACATTAGGTCCAGTAGATTGTAAATGTACAGTTAGGTCAAGAAAATACACTTTTCTATACATTTTTTAAAAAAAAAGTTGTCTTAAGTAGGATTCGAATCCACGGCCACAAATTCAAAGGTCAGCGTTCTAGACCACTCGGCCATAGTGACACACGTTCAGGCAGGGAGATTATTAGTGAAATAACAAAATTTTGTTTCATGAGCGAAATTTAATTACCTCACAACTCATTAACTACTGGGAATATAACTGCATAATTTGGAAGGATAATTTAGTAAGTCATTAATACGAAAGTAGCGCATTATCATCAAGCATCTTTGTGCCAATTTTCGTATCAATAACTTAAAAAACAAAAATTTTCCGGTGATTTTTCCGCTGAATGAACACCCAGCTCCTGGTACAGGATAGAACATAGATTTAGAACACAGGAAGGTCGTCTGTTGGCAAACTGCGCCTTGTGCTAGGCCTGCTGGCGAGAGAAGCTCGCCAGCAGGACAAGAAACGGAAACCATTGCCACTTTCAGTCAAATAAACAGGTGAGAATTAACTATCAGCGTAACCTTCGCCATGTACCACTGTTAAATCTGTCTCCAATAAGGTATACCCCTTCCTTACAAATACACGTGCTTACATAAAACAAGTACAAAACTAGCTTGTTAAGACCTACGTTCTTTCACTGCATGGAACAGATTTTGATGACAGTGAAACTTGATAGATTATAAGGAAACTGTTAGTTGTTGTAGAAACTAAATGCAGAAGCTTGTACACGTTTCCTTAGAATTTCTATTAAGTTCGACTGTTTTTTATTATCTTGGCATAATAACTATCTCAAGATGTCCCAAAACAGTAATATTTTCATATATGAATGAGGGTATTACGTAAAAGTACATGTATTTAATGTGTTAAAAAGTTGTTTTTTTCCAATAAAACAGTTATCTTTCACAGACTACAACACGAGTAAAATGTAAAGCAATGTGTACTTACTGCCATATGCTCACTTGACTGGATAGGCTGGAAGCCAACAAAAGATATCTGCATAGACAAGATGGTTCCTAGGCAGTACACCTACAGAAAAAATAAAGTCAAGACGTTATAATTTCATTTTCCTACGAACTAGGTGACATCGCAAAGTCCTTTATAGGGAAAACTGGAGGGTGCGTATTCCCCTACAACCCATTAAAAACAATTGTTTAAAGTTGATTTCTTATGTGATGAAGGCTTATTTCCTCTGTAATACTGTTCCTTACTTCCGTTTTACATAGAATGGTATATTTATTATGGTCATTCCTGAAAATTTCCGCATTTTTATTATTATTATCATTATCATGATCATCATCAAGTATCAAAATAAAAAAAACAAAAAGGGTTCTTAAATAGGCTCCAGTGCTTCAACCAGCCCGAGAGTTTGTCCAGTAAACTACAGTCAAGGGAAGGGGCTTGCAAGCATCTGCGTAGAATCAACCTGTTGAGCTTAACTTTTAGTTCGATTAGCTTTAAGAACAGACTGAACCTTCAGGTAAAGCATCTCCAGCTATCAAACTTCTTTTCTCGTTTCAGCTGCCATGGTCTAGTGGCTTAACAATATCAAAATTGTGCAAATATGACCTGTTGCACCTGTGTGCTTACAATTAGTGTCAAGCTCCGTTCTTTCAAATTCTGGTCAACTCAATAATATACCAGCAAATATGGTATACACCCTATATTATTAAGAGAGTTGATGTAGTCAACAGTAAAAAAATATATATAAAACCTCTTACTTACAGTACTGTACGCTACATATATTCTGTGAGAGAATCGTCCTGTCACCATCAGTATAAGTACATGAAGCGGAATCAAGTTGATCAGGAAAACATAACCTCCCCATGACGAGACCTGCAATTAATGAAAAACAAGGAAAAGCTGTCTAGCATGAGGTCATTTAAATAATAAATTGGTGTCAAATGTACCTTATGAAACTTTTTCTAAAGAAAACCCATAGGCCACTATGTTGTTATCTTTTCAGGTTATTTTACATTTGAATAAAGGTATGGATTTTTAAAAGAAACTTCTCGAAACCCAGTTGACCGTGTCTTACTATTCTTGGAACAATACAATTTTAACAATATAAAATTCAATGGAACCAACACCAGTCATTCAAATGCACGTGTAAACAACAGCTATTGCATAAAATAAATTAACATATTGTTTTATTTATTCCGAACTGCATAATTTTCAAGGCAATCACTGGTCGTATAGGTAGATTTTGTAACTTTTGGGCATTCAACAACTCAAGTTCAACTTGCGACATGGAATTGAAATATTGTAAAAACACACTTGGTGGGGAAATGAAACATGACTACTATTACATACACTACACAACCATCAAAATTGTAGCTAAAAGCCAAAACCGTTTCAGAAAAGTAGTAGCGCCAATGCTCCATGTTACTAAAACTGAATACGGAAAATACTTATGCGTTTGGCGACAAAAGCAACAACAACAAACACAAGGGTTGCTTAACACCGATAAGTATGTAATGATTAGATAAAGCCTGACTTACAAAATGCATAGTTTATTTAACAACTGGTGACACAATAGAAACGAACAGATAAAAAATATACTGTGTTTTATAATATTGTGACTTGTGATGCTGATCGTTGTCAAAGATAGCACACAGCCTGGTATATGGGTTAACTATTTGAAAGTAAAGCTAAATACTTGGTGCACCCCCGCAATAACCTCGACCTAAAGGGGTCTCAGACAGAGTAATGCACCTAAGATTTTATATCAAATCGTTAATTTTCTAATCTTACCATGTAGAAGTATGCAAGAGAGCAAATAGTTGACCAAAACAATGAACCAGTTTTCACGGACTTGATCCACAAGAAATAAGTCAACAGCATGCAGAATATTGCAATACCCTCGTTATCATAAGATCCAGCAACAGATCTGGAAATATATCCTGTTTTAAGAAAAAAACTAATAATTTTAGGATAACAAGGTCATCAAAAAAACCAAAAACACAAAAGAAAGAATACAACAGCAGTGTTGGCAATGAGAACTTCTGAAACCATTTAAGACTCCTGTATATGCAGTACATTGCAATGTTGTAGGATTTAACCAGCAAGGGTATGGTATAAATTCTTCTATAACATATCACCAGAAAAACCAGGTTTCTCAAAAAATTATTCGAGCCCAGGCCACCTTGGTAAAAATCCCTCCTTGTTTGCAATGAAGAACACGGGATCCAAGTCTCTTTAATTAAAATTTTAGTGAATTCACTGGAAAGTAACATAAACAACCTTCAAACTTTATGTTATTAAGAAGATAAAGAGGAAAAATAACTATCTACGGACTACTAACAAGTAGACGTGCGAGGCCGCTAAAAATTTAATACATTTCAGGGTAAAATACGGATATATGGCGTTAAAAGGTGTGCCTAATGATTTCCATATTAATGCAGATACAAGAACTTGTAGGACTTAGCCTGCTTTTACATAATAAAATTCCCTGGAGAATTGTTTGAAAAAATTCGGGGTTCCCGTTCCCCGGGTAGCGAAAAATCTCCCCGAATACGGCATCCTAATGGGTATAATATTTATTTTTAAATTAAATAATAAAATATATAATATAATGCTTACCAGTACAACTGGGCAAAATCAAGTCCAGTACTCACTGGAGTAAATAGTGATTGCAGAGGCATTATAAAACATTACCCCATTAAATGGAAAAAAACCCATAAAACACAATAGCATACACATGAACGAAGTCAATAAGAGCGAAACATAACGGCAACAGTAACATAAACCGCTAAACCACTGGACTACATTGTTGCACTGTGCAATTAAATAATTGTAGAAGCTCTATATTTCAACACTGCAGCACAACTCAAACAACCGTTACCAATATATACATGTGGAGTTACCAAGTTAAATTATAGCTTCATTGTAAAACTAACAACTAACAACTGTGTTATCCTGCGATTGTAAAAAAAATATTGGCCTCTGCTTTAAAGTAATATTGACAAATACTGGCCTATGCTAGGATAAGTATTGTTGGAATATTATACACGTTTTGCAAGTTAAACAAATGAAACATTTTGTCTAATAAACCAATATGACTGTTAATGGTAAAAATATGCACAACAGAAATTGTCAAAATACACCGTGAAAAAGAAAACCTCTTAGTTTTATACTGCTCTACATCTGTGCTAAATCCTAAATTAACTTGAAATAGTGACATGCAAGTTTGCAAACAAACCTGGTACAATTGATATCATTGCTGCAGCAACCAAGCCAGCGCCTGCATCCTATAAATTAACAATTAGGCTTTGAGTCAAACATTACAATAAACTTTACTAACCTACAATAAACCCCATACGTGTCTATGAATAAACATTGACTGCGTAAGTCCACTAATAAGATATTATAGTAATATTGATTGTGAAACCGAGTACTGTGATTCAAAATAACTTTTATAATAAGTTATAATAAGTTTTCTAATTTTATGTATGACACAACAATCATTAGGCAATTCTAAGGAAAGCGGCGGATGGAGCAGCAGCAAATATAACCAGTTAATTTTCATTTAGACAGAAGGCTAGTACAAGATTGCAATGCTGTTTTAACGCGAATCCAAAAGGCAAACACTGCATTGACAGAAATTGATATAAACTTCCCTTTTACAGGGAAAAGGTCTGCAGTTAGTCCGAAGATTCCAAAGGAAAAGTGGTAAACAATGTCCTAAAAATACAAACTTTCTCTATCACAATCTCTGCATCATATTGCAAGCTCTGCCCTGAGATTTTAAGTCTACCGGCACTACATGAACAACAGTTTTCACAAACTTGTAGGTTTTTTTAATCCCTAAAATATGGTGCTAGTTTGAAGTTGTTTTTCATAAGGCTCCATTTACATTACTGTTTGCATTTTCAAAAAACTTTTTTTCCCTCTTACTATATAACTGTGCTAGCAACAGCCGTTAAAAGAAGAACTGGTATTCTTGGTATTACAACAAGGAGCAGTAGTAGTGTGGAAAAAGGAATACAATTATTTCTTAACAGTAACATGGCCAGGAACAAATCTTGGCAGTGACTGCTTAATATCAGCTGATTTAAGCTAAGTTAATTGAGAAAAACTGGATGGTAGAAAACACCAACACCAACACCAATGCAAAATAAAAAACAAAATGCATATTAACTCTTACCTTTAGTTCCTTAGTCAAAAGATATGTCACCATAGCAGTTAAAGATGAAAAGAGAGGTGCCAAAAATACACATACATTCCTTATTTCAACAGTTATATTGATGAAATGAAGCACATGATATAATACTGCTGAAGTCACCATAAGCCCTGGTGAAGAAATAAAGTGATATGGTATAAAAAATTTAATTATGCAATAAAATCCAGTCAAACTCCCTACTACTAAGCTTTAGCCTTAGTTTGCAAGACCCAAACCTAAATCAGATAATTTCCTCAGAATTTTCAATTATGATTAAAAATGTTATTACATCAAAAATTTGACAAAAGGATATTATTAATAATTACCAGGAATTGAAGCAGTCATTAGTTTTTACTGTGATTCGTAATATAGGTAAAAGATATTATACAAGTAAAAAAACAACTTTATGTTACCACTAAACTGTTTGTTAAAGGAAAACTACCTTAAAAATTGGGTCAGATCTAAAAAGCAAAAATATATGTATTCAAGACTTTGTTAAATACTGTACTACTGCATTGAGATAGCCAAAAACAGTTTTTGTCTGTCTGTCTTTCTCTCCCTCCCTCTCTGTCTTTCTCTCTTTCTCCCTCTATCTCTGTCTGTCTGTCTGTCTCTCTCTCCCTCCCTCTCTCAAATAAACCCTGCTCACTGCCAGATTTCTTTTACTTTTATGAAATAAATATGCCTTAATGCTCTATCATAACTAAATGGGGATACACTCAGTTAAGGAAAATAAATGTAGGAGCTTGTTTGGCATATGTGCAAACAAAGTACAAAATGCTTTGGTTAAAATGTGGTTAGAAATTCATGCCAGATTTTCTCCACACTACACACCTTGTATGGGGCTATATCATACGTGTATAAGTAGTGATTTTCTGTTGATTTAGAAAAAGGATTATTAGGCTCTTAGGGTAGGAGTACACCAGGTCAGTCCTTAGCCCGATCTTATTAATTATTGGCCTAACATGCTACTCAATGAGTGTGGTATGAAATTCCAATGGGAGCTATAGTATCCATATGGCACAGTAATCATAACTGATCCTATCAATAAGCTGAAAATAAGGCCCTGTACATTCCAGTCTCTCACAGAAACCAAGGGCCTGTGAGTCAACATTGGCAAAACAAAGATCATGTGCTGTGAAAAGGGTAAGAACACCCTAAAAAACACAGACAAGTGCTCCTGTGCTATGTTCAGAATTGGGGTATGGAAAAACTCACTTTATTGCTTGGGCTGCTTTCACAGTATAAATAAGAAGTCCAATAAGATATGAAATTGTGATGAATAATAAATAATACAAAATAATAATGTCTGCATTGATAGGCATTAACCTGGAGTGGTTGGGCAAGTTTGGCTATTCTGGTGACACTCTCTGCTTCGAGGGAGGCTACCTTCCCAGTACAATCCACTGTTGTAGAGCAGCATGGCAAACGTTCAGGCACTACTGCCTGTCACTACCTGTCAATTACTCAGGCTCCACACAAGAGGTAAACTTTATAATGCTTGTGTACACTGTTTTCTTCCTATCTTCATTACCTTTGTCTTGTCAATGTATATAATCATTCCATAGCTTTGTTTGTTGCATCGATAATTCTTTGCAATCCACCCACTGGTGTTAGTTATCATAGCTTGATCATCTGTGAAGTGTATGGCTTGCACAAATTCACCTCCGACCTCGACTCCTTCATTCAGATCATAAAAAGCTTCCTATATCATTGCTTCCACGTATATATTACAAGCACTGGAGTGATAAGACATCCCTGTCGAACATATCTAACAATATCACTGGGCTCGGTCAATTTCCCATTCAATCTTACCACAGCTGTTTGTCCCATGTACAGCCCTGTGATAAGCCTTGGACCACACATAAAAGTTCTGGTTGAATTCAATACTTCACTCAGCAACACATCTCAGCACACTGATTACCTCCCTTGTACCTCATTTCCTTAAAAAACCAAACTGGCTATTTCCCAAAAAATCTTCTGCCTTTTTCTCCAGCTGCCTGTTAATATCAGCAGTACAACCTTGGGTGAATGAGATATTGGGCTGATAGTTAGGAAGTCTTTGCATCTCTGTCTCCTGGTGACATCCACATGTATTTTCTTCTCACCAGGTGTTTGTATTCATGATGAAAAGTCATGCCTTGTGCAAAATTAAAGGAACCAAGGTATCAAATATCTGAATAAAAATAATTTATGTTTTCTCAAACCATAACCTTAAGTTTTCACTTTCTACATATGCAACAAACAGGAAGGTGGATTGCCTTTAAGACTTTATAATTCAACCACTACTTTTTGTAATTCAATTATGAAAATTATTCACAGTTAATTTCATTAGGTTTTAACCCTATATCCTTTTTCGTGCACGTGACAATTATTTTTCATTTGCAGAAAATGAAATCATATAAATCTAAAACAAATTTAAAAGTGGTCATTTATTGTACATGTCAAAAACTCCTTTTTGCTACAAAGAAAAGGGCAGTCAAAATCCAACATACAACATGAATGGAATTGTCCAAAATATTTTAGTTCTTTCAAGTATTATTCTTAACAGTAAAATCTGGTTTGATATTTCTTCCTTTCACTGTGAATTCTCTGGATACAATATTTTTATTTAATTCACTAGAGTAAAGTGTGTATAAACAAACAATGATGAAGATAGTAAAAATTTAAAACAGTATCAATATCTTTTGATGTAGTTAATTACAAGAATGAACCATGATTAAAATGTAATTTTGTGTTGATTATGAAATTAGCCATGCAGCTTCCAAAAAAATTTTCATTTGAAAAATGGCAAAAGAAACATGTAAAATACTAAGCTGGCATCTTTCTGAGCAGGTACGTGGAAGTCACAGTTGAAGAGATGCAACTTACATACCTAAACAATACTCACTAAAGAAAAAGTAAAAGCTACCACACAACTCATAATTTGTCACAGTTAACTAGTGGACATTATTAATAATATATTTCTTTTTCTTTCACCACTTTTTCAACAAGCTTTGCAAACTATTATTTATTATGAAATATAAATACCATACCATAAAAAATGGGGCATATCTTTTAAGAAAGCAAATATAAAGATTTAACTAATTTACATTTTGCTTCTAATATGATTTGGCTGGTTTACAAAGCTATGATAAATATTCTGTCATGGCCTACACAGAGTGACATAATTAATAAGCAAAATTAATTACAAGGTCCTGTGGCCAATATGTATATACCTGGGTAGATAGTACCTCCAATAATTCTACCTAGTGGATACCAAGCCCTGTCATCAAACCAATTGTGAAAGCTGTAAAATCCCTCCTCAGTCAAAAACCGTGTTGTTCTGAAATTGAAGTACCTAAAGGGAACCAATAAAGTTAAATTATGTTTTGGACCATATTAACCATATATAGGCATATGGACATCTATCCATGCAATTACAGTAACAAAGTCATACATACAACCATCAAATAAAAAAAATTGCTTTTTTGTTTAAACCCACCCTACATCTGATAAATCCTTGCTGTCTTCACAGAAAAACCTGAGGTAAATATGTTTATTTAGCAAACTATTCTTCTTTGTCTTGAAACAACAAGATTCTCTGCTTATCAAGGGGCACCTTTACTACTGCTTGATGTATCTGGCATACAGTTGCCTTTTCCAGTGTGAGCTATTTTCTGCATGGCAAACATCTAATATACTTGAAGTGTTATTCATTAATGAATCTTTGATGTTGAGTTGACCCAACAATGTTCTGTGTGTCACATTGGAGTACACAATTTGAAAACCTTTGCATCTAGCACCATTCAATTTTCTTCAGGCAATATGGGAACTTGATCACATTGTGAATCTTAAATTTTTTATTTGCTACATTTCATCGAATACTTCTCTTGCCACCAGGCTAATGGAGGTGACTAGGGGGGCATTAAAAAATGGATTAAATTGTTTTGAAGAGTGGCATCATACCTAACTTGTTTTTATTTCTCTTGTCCCAGGAGTTATATTTCCAGGCACATTCTTGATGTGATTGCACGAGTGTAGAAAAAAAAATTACTTTTCTTACTTTTCTTATTATTGTATTAGTTTCCCTGTCTCTGCCAGTATTTAGCCATATTTTCATGATCCCTAAGTGTCACCTTCTTTGAACAGTTCTCTTTATGTTCCATTCTCCTCTCATTTAATGATTTAAGTGGCAGTGAAGTTCTTAAAATGTAGTTTGATTTTACATACAGTTAAACACACTTATACATACAAAATAAAAAATATATAACTGAGAAAACATTTACATCTTTTTTTCATTTCATATTACAACACCTTTACTTTTCCCAGTAATTAAGAAAAATAATGTAGCTAGTTAATAGTTAAACTCACTTATAAGACAAGTGTCTTTCCCAATGTTTGATTGGGAATCAAACCTTGCTCCACAATAAAAAATTTTACATATTTAATTTTGTGTTTTTTATTAAGTGCTATTGAACCAGTATGTTTAAGGTTCTTTCATAAAACTGAATGCTGTCTTTTCATGAAAACAAGTACTAGTTGTATAAAAACACATACCAATGCATACTTACGGATCAAACTCATGGATGACACTCTCAAATCGTAACACCGAGAACAGTCTTGTTGAAAAGGCTATTATAAATAAAACCAAAAGCAAAGGAAACAAAAATTAACTAGAAACATATATATTCTAATAAAGATGCAATGCTCAAATCTAGAAACTAAAGAACATATTCACACAGTAAAGTGCCCAAATTTTATGGATAACAATGCCATACAGGAATTCCATCAACAACACATCATTGACACCTTAATCACTTCAAAAATCAAGACATTGGTGAAAAGCCATTGTATTCCATGCAGACAGCTATATGCAATGCCAACTTGTCAAACACACTCAGTCCTTCACCTTGAGTTGTCCCAGTGGCACCCCTCTTCTTTCTTTGGAAATTTCTCTTCAGCCTCCTCTTCCAGGCTCACATTTCTTTTTAGCATTGATTGCTTGTGGTCAGATATGTTCTGTTAAAAGTCATGTGGACTCTCTCTTTTTCTCTACCACTCTCATCTGCCTACTGCAAGCTCTTACTAGCTCTTCAAATGGCACAGTGTTCTTTGTTTCGATAGTCTATCTCTTGGTTTAATTTCTTTCTCTTTCTTTTTCTGTACCACCCTCATCCAACCACTTTGAGTACTGACTAAACAGAACCTGGTTCATATGCTTCTTTAAAGTCACATTTAGCCACCCTCCTCCTCCCTTTGTAAATGATGTTAGAAATGTGATAATTGTGCTGTCTTTACTGAAGTTCCAAGCAAAACACTCAGATCTGCAGGGTATTAATTATAACAAATACTTGTAATGATAATTTCGTTTATTACGATTTGTAGCTAAAACATTAGGTCCAGTAGATTGTAAATGTAAAGTTCAGCCAAGAAAATATACTGATGTATACATATATTAAAAAAAAAAGTTGTCAGAAACAAGATTCAAACCCGGGCCCACTAATTCCAGCACCAGCGTTTTGGACCACTTGGCCATTGTTATGCACATTCAGTTTGGGAGATTATAAGTCAAATAAGAAAATTTTGTTTTGTAAGCAAAATTGTAATCACCTCATAAACTACTGAGAATATAACTGCATAATTAATAGAACTTTAATTATTTTTGCCAAGCTTGATTCATGCCAAATTTCATGGTGATAGCTTTAAAAAAAAGCCTGTTTTGACACTTTTTCCTGCTGAATGAACACCACCACCTGGTGCAGGGTAAACATTTGGTGGGAAACTGTGCCTCATGCTAGGCCTGCTTGCTTCGCTGACCAACAGGACAATAAACAGCTTAAGGATGCCTTTAATATTAAATTGATAATCAAACAATGATTTACTTCATTTATAACTTTTAATCCTGAAGGCCATCACATGGGGATGTAAAATATTACATCTTTTATTATATTCATAATACTCTTCATTATTCATTTGTTTTGCTTTGTCATGTTCAAATTACACTTATTCTTATTCTTCTAAACAATTTGATCAAATCCACCACACAGTTTGGTAAAATGCTCTTTCTTTTAAGCAATTCTTTAATGAATTGTGGTATAGTTGTGGGTTTAATGTTGTTGGCTATGAATAGTTTTGTTTATTTTATTGTGATCTGAGAGAAAATTGACATCTGTAGCTAAGAAAAATTTAAACACACTAAAGAAACTAGGTAGCCTCCTGAAATGGGGCCAAGATGGAATCATTGGTTATCAAAACGAGACCTTGTACAAACACAATCTTATGCTCATGCTGAAAATTGCCAAGAATTTTTATGCAAAAAAAAAGAAGTTAAAACCCCATCTCTGCAGTTATCAGCATTGATAGTGATGAATTTTGAACTTTTTGTAACTTTGGGTATCTCAGAGATGTCATCAGATATGGTAGGGTGTGTTGTTGCTTTTGCAGCCTGTTACCTCTTTGAAATCAATCCATGAATTAATGTCAATCCTCACTCATCAGGGTATCTTTCCCACTGATTGCGGAAATGTGTTTGCCATGAATTTGCAAATTTCCACTATGAATGTAATACATGGCTATTATCAAATAAGACCTAACGTACCTTAAGAATTAAATGGGTCATAATCCATTGGATGGGTGGCATGAAATTAGATCAGCTTCACACAACCAAAGTTGCATTTACATTAAATTTTAGGGATATTTTAATGGAAAAGATCAAGGCTTATTGGCCACTATTATCAGAAAGACAACAATTTATAAACAAAGAAAAGCACGACTTTCAAGGACCTACTCAAAATGGATGACCAAGCTTGAGATGGAATGTGACCAATATTGATCCATGGAAAAGGGACTTCACCAACAGTATAGCATCCAACAGATTCAAATGGAGATCTAATAGCAAGTGGAAGAAATGAAAACAGCCAGTAAGCAAGTAGTAGCAGAGCAGAGTAAAATTGTATTCCAGTTTACTTCTTTGTTTCACTGCTTANAGTTTGGTAAAATGCTCTTTCTTTTAAGCAATTCTTTAATGAATTGTGGTATAGTTGTGGGTTTAATGTTGTTGGCTATGAATAGTTTTGTTTATTTTATTGTGATCTGAGAGAAAATTGACATCTGTAGCTAAGAAAAATTTAAACACACTAAAGAAACTAGGTAGCCTCCTGAAATGGGGCCAAGATGGAATCATTGGTTATCAAAACGAGACCTTGTACAAACACAATCTTATGCTCATGCTGCAAAAAGTGGGCACAAGCACTGTTTCTGGATTAAGAAAAAATTGAAAATTGCCAAGAATTTTTATGCAAAAAAAAAGAAGTTAAAACCCCATCTCTGCAGTTATCAGCATTGATAGTGATGAATTTTGAACTTTTTGTAACTTTGGGTATTTCAGAGATGTCATCAGATATGGTAGGGTGTGTTGTTGCTTTTGCAGCCTGTTACCTCTTTGAAATCAATCCATGAATTAATGTCAATCCTCACTCATCAGGGTATCTTTCCCACTGATTGCGGAAATGTGTTTGCCATGAATTTGCAAATTTCCACTATGAATGTAATACATGGCTATTATCAAATAAGACCTAACGTATCTTAAGAATTAAATGGGCCATAATCCATTGGATGGGTGGCATGAAATTAGATCAGCTTCACACAACCAAAGTTGCATTTACATTAAATTTTAGGGATATTTTAATGGAAAAGATCAAGGCTTATTGGCCACTATTATCAGAAAGACAACAATTTATAAACAAAGAAAAGCACGACTTTCAAGGACCTACTCAAAATGGATGACCAAGCTTGAGATGGAATGTGACCAATATTGATCCATGGAAAAGGGACTTCACCAACAGTATAGCATCCAACAGATTCAAATGGAGATCTAATAGCAAGTGGAAGAAATGAAAACAGCCAGTAAGCAAGTAGTAGCAGAGCAGAGTAAAATTGTATTCCAGTTTACTTCTTTGTTTCACTGCTTAAAATGGCCTGTCCTAGGGGAACAAATGGGAAATGTAATAAAGCTGCTATAGACAGAGTTTTTCAAAAAACAGGCAAAGCTGAGTATGTTGTAAATGACCCTGTGCCTCTGCCTGACTACAAAACCAAAGATGTAAGTGATGTTGTCAACATGAGCATATTGGGGAGAGATACCCAGATGAAAAAAGAAAATGGGAATTAGAGACAATTCATTTCAATAAGCAGAGTTGAACTGAAATATCCTATTCAGAGTTTGAGGAAGCGGATAAATTCTACAGAAATGTCAACACAACTAAAAAAAACTCTGGGAAATAAAAAAAATTACAATTAAAAAAAACATTTTAGTCTCAACCATTATAGATGCCTGACGCCTACAGTATGCCATGGAAGAGACCTGTCAGAGCTTCATAACAAAATAAAGCATTACAGCTTTTGATAATGCTTTGACCACAAATGAAGTGTAATGCCCTGAGGCAAGTTTCTTGAGGAAATCGAAGTCATGTTTTTCTCTGTCAAGTTTCTGCATAATTGGTTGTCCTAGAAACCACAATTCCTCCTGCAATTGATAAAACTACTGCTATCTTGGGAGAGATTTCTAATGTCACTGATGCATCACTGAGTACATTTCCTTCAAAGCTGCCCAAAGAAAACAATATTGTAAAAGGTAACAACCTTAAAGCTAGGCATGAGCAATGCCTAGCAATGACAAATATAAATGGCAGTTCATTCAATAGAGCAAAAAAAGTTAAAGGGAAGACTGTCCATATCAAATCAACTTTAATTCAAATTTTTTATAACATAACCAATAAGTTTTTAAGCCAACAGTCTAGCTTAACCCTACAACCTGGGATTATAGTGACAAAGCATTTGCAAAACAGAGAGCAACCAGCTCTGTGAAATATTCCAGGAGTCATTTTAGCTATTGGTTTTGAAAGAAGCAAAGTCCTCCATGACTGGCCCTTATCAATTCAAACTATTATTGTTGCAATGTTCTAAAGTACATGTTCTATTATTGTAAGTTTATTATTCTTATTTGAAACATTCCATTTCATTGGCTAATTCACAAAACCTGAGAGACTGACTAAAGCCTTGCATCATTTAAAAACATATTGTTTAGGCTTTTGAATAATTATTTTTACAGTGGTTATCAATAAGAATATTTTCTCTTCCTTAGTTGAAGTGACAGAGTTTGAGTGTTACTGGTAATTGTCATAATGCAGTGACAAAAGAACACCTAATTTATAAGGAAATAAGGAAGGAGAACATGAGCTTTCATGTCTTTTCAAATGATTTGGATAAATAAGATGCTTTTGACTGTGGCACTCTAAAAGTGGATGCCAGTGGTCTACTACAAGCAATTAAGAAAAAACAAACAAGAAGCAAAATTTCTGCTGTGGCAGTGATGCCAATCATGGCCAAAATTATTGTTCTGAAACAATTCATTTGATTCCTCCTTTTTTTAGAAAAGCTTAATCAGTGGGTGGCAGTGTGGGACTGGTTATCTAACCACAGTCCACAAACAGGGGATGTGAGGCGCCCTTTCCCTCTGCTAGCCTTGAGGCCACACCTTGGGCAAGTGTGACGTGCCTCTTAGCCTCCCTGCCAGGGTCACGGTGAAGCCATCGGCAGCAGGGTGGTGGATGCAGCTGAAGGCGGGTGATGACAGACTTTCATTCCGGCAGAAGCAGCACGGCGCTTGGCGACACTTCGTTCAACTTAGCTACCGGCAAGGGTCAACCAGTCATGTGATGACACTGCGCTTGTAGAAAGACCCGGGGCCCTACTACAAGTCTATTGCTCCAGAGAAAATACTCATGACTAGTCACGACACTGATCTCGATATGTCACTGGATGGTGGGACCCCCGGGCCTGAAGGTGTCAATACAACTACTGGGGTTGAGTCGCCTCCTATTTCGAGTACGACTGAGCATAATGATGTCAGTGGAGTAAAGCCT
>RDPX01000031.1:526295-550727 GCA_003991215.1 Morbakka virulenta
CTAAAAGTGTCTGACATTCAAAAAATTAGTGCATTTGAGTTATGGTGCTGGCGGCGTCTCCTTAGAATACCATGGACAGCGAAAAAGACAAATGAATTTGTTTTGAACTCAATAGGAAATCCAGATAGTCTTACAAATGAAGTTCAACGACGGAAATTATGTTATTTTGGTCATATATCTAGAAGAGATGGTTCCAACTTGGAGAAATTAATCATGCAAGGAAAGGTTGAAGGGAGTAGGAGACGAGGAAGACCACCGAGAAGATGGATAGATGGGGTGAAGTCAATAATGAATATGAACTGGCAAGAACTTAACAACGCATGTCAGGATCGCGAAAAGTGGCGAAAACTGGTCAGAGAGGTCACTAAAGGTCGATAACGATCTACAGACTACGACGACGACGAATCAGTTCCCTATAACCTTGCAACACTTCACAACTCTTTTCACAGATAAAAGTGGGACCAAAATAAAGAACTATGATTTTAGAGATGTGAAAAAACTACACAGGAGAATACAGTACTAAATCACAAATTCCATGCAAAAGGATACAGAGTATAATGAAGTGTCTCACATTTAGTAGGCTGAGTTAAAGACCACCCAAACATTTTTATATTGCAAAATGGAATCATGTCACCCATGGGAGAAAATCCTAGTCATAGCCACAATGAATTTCCAAATGTGCATTAACTGCTCAAACTTGCTCCCTGTGTCTCAGCATTCAGCTGCAATTCCAGTCAAGCTTTCAGTATCCTAACCTTTATTTTATCCATTCACTGTGTAAGTATGTCTCACAAGGCAAAGGTGCATTTCATCATGATTTCTCCAAATGATTTTGACTGAAAAAAGTCCCCCCCTGCCCCCCCCCAAAAAATAGAAAAAAATAAAAGACCCATTGAAATGAATTAATTAAAAGGACTGTTGACCAATACATGGAAAATGTAGGACCTGTATTTCCTCTAACATAATTAAAGTTATGCTTGGGCAGAAGATACAAGAAATGTTAACCAAATAAAGATCCACAGCCAAATCAGAAGAAGAAAGTAGCTTAGAAACCCACTTTCCTTTCTTAAATCTTGCTTCCAATATTTTTGACTGATACACAAAGTAGCAAATTCAATGTATCATCATTTTTTATTACTTTCTAGGTTTTATTTGGAAAGGATATTTAAGTTATAAATTGTCTACAAGAAAGGTCCAGCAACTTCTTTTCTATTAAATATTATTTTATCTACTTTTTGTATGTACTTTGCATTAGTGGTGAATAAAATTTAAATGTCTCAGATTAAAAAATGGATATTACTAGTAGAAATTACATTGTTACAGACAACATTTTCTCTAAACTTTTTAAAAAAATTAATTGTAAAAAACTTAATCCAGATTACTTTTGGTGCCTTACGGTTGTCTTTGGGATCCTGCTCAAATAGAACAAACTTATGATACTGAAGGTGAAAACTGTAAAGGACAAGTTTAATATAATAGGCAACTGTACATACATATGAATATATACACACATATATACATGTATATATATACATGTGTGTAATATAATACTAGAAAATAAATACATACATATTTCCCTACTTTGGTGTTTAACATGTCTCAGTGTGTTGGGCTAGCATCTCGTACATAAGAATAAAAACAAAACCGCCAGTTAACATGTTATCGTTAGTGTTTCCACTGTTTCTAAATTTCCCCAAACATTTATGTCACGCCAATTTATTTATCCCTCTGTACACTGTACACAAGGCAATAATAAAAAATGAAGATATTTCGCTGAGCCCCTCATCTAAATTGAAGCGATTCCTACAACGTCACGAGGTATATGGTGTCATTTCTACAACTTGACAAAGTTTCGGCTTCGTAGTCTTCGCAGTCGACTATCTCTGAAAATGTTCATTGAGATGCTACGAGAATATACAAATACCAGTTCGGCATAGCTATGCAATTACGTGTCAACTTTAGGGGTACTTTCGGGAGTATGCGATTACACTCGATCAGATGTCAGGTGAGTTGAGGTTGGTGTTGCATTTTCTTTTCGGTCCGTTAAAACACTATTTAATAAAGTTGAATTTTTGTCTTACCTATAAGGCACATTTGGTTCACCTTTCTAAGCATCTGAATGAAATTTTTTGTACACTGCTGAAATAAAGGAAATCAAAATACTACTCACACAACACTGCTGCAATTGAGAGGATAAGAAGTTTCAACAATGTGGTCTGCTTCTCAAAGGACAACTTCGGCAAAAAGCCTGGTAAAACTATTCCCCCATCTTGCACCTTCATCTTGCAAAGGAAAATACCGCTTCTGGCTGTGTTGACGATGTTCCTTTGCCCGCTTTACACTAGCTCCTCATCAATGAAGATTGAATTTTTAGAGAGCTGCTGCCCTGAACAAAGGCTCTTACTAAAGCTGAGGTGTCCTTTATTCCCACAATTCCTCATGAGCCTCAGTTTCAATTAGAGAGTGAATCGGAAAAAAATCTCAGTTTATCTTTTGTCTCCTTAAGTCACATGTGGCAAAAAGAAAAACCAATTGCATTGATATTTTTGGGAACGATTTCCGACTGATAAACTAACTGACGAAAAAACACTGCTCCAACATCTGAGTGTTTTAAGTACAGACAGAGAGCTTTGGAAATCATTGATTCAGCACATGGTGTTGAATACAACGAACATGAAGAAGAAGAAAACGAAGATCGAATTGCCCTGACAAACAAGAGTAAGACTGGGTTTTTTTTAGTATAATTTAGTTCTCTGTTCAAGAACTTCCTCTTCTTCTATTCATGATTAAAACAAAACTCTGTCTTTGTCTGTTTTTCCTTCTCCTTCACCCCCTCAACCTTTCCGGCACAGACTATGTTTCCCATTTTTGTAGCTTCAAAAGTTGGCATCTGATCATTTGCAGGACAAGTATCAAAATTTTTTCTTTGTGCTTCTGGTCTTTCAACTACATTTCATCAGTTGTCTGAACCATTCATGGCATATGGTCCAAGTCTCCCAATTCTCATTGAAATCTCCCGATTCTCAAATAAATCTCCAGATTCCTTAAGAAATTGGTCAATTTGTCTTATTTTTTCATTTCTTCTCGTTGTTTCCATTACTCCATCTTGGTTTTGAAATCAGCCGAGATTACGTTTTCATATTCTATGTTATCTAGAAGCGGAATAACATGTCAAATACGTCTATCATTTTCTAGTTTTTGCTGTAAGATCAAAATATCAAACAAAATTATCATTATATATCATTAAATATCAATTAATATTATTAATATCTATTACTAATATCATTCTCTGTAAAGGTTGATTTTAAGCCGAAAAACGTCTTATTTCAGAGTGAAATCTGCAGAGCAAACCCCCAGTTGTATTTTGTTAAGTTTCCCGATTTTCAGACATTTGAACTTGGACAGTATGTCATGGTACTCTTTTTGCTGTCTGTAAAGGCACTTATTCCAGTTGAGTTGTTGTGCTGGAGCAGCAAGTCGTATTTAATAATTTTTTAGGAATAAATTTCTAAGAGACTGGCAATGGACGCTTTTTAAGNCCCAATTCTCATTGAAATCTCCCGATTCTCAAATAAATCTCCAGATTCCTTAAGAAATTGGTCAATTTGTCTTATTTTTTCATTTCTTCTCGTTGTTTCCATTACTCCATCTTGGTTTTGAAATCAGCCGAGATTACGTTTTTATATTCTATGTTATCTAGAAGCGGAATAACATGTCAAATACGTCTATCATTTTCTAGTTTTTGCTGTAAGATCAAAATATCAAACAAAATTATCATTATATATCATTAAATATCAATTAATATTATTATTGATTATATAATCACTAATATCATTCTCTGTAAAGGTTGATTTTGAGCCGAAAAACGTCTTATTTCAGAGTGAAATCTGCAGAGCAAACCCCCAGTTGTATTTTGTTAAGTTTCATGATTTTCAGACATTTGAACTTGGACAGTATGTCATGGTACTCTTTTTGCTGTCTGTAAAGGCACTTATTCCAGTTGAGTTGTTGTGCTGGAGCAGCAAGTCGTATTTAATAATTTTTTAGGAATAAATTTCTAAGAGACTGGCAATGGACGCTTTTTTAAGGCGTTTATCTTAACCAAATTTATGCTACTTAGAAAAACGACGAAAAACAAATGCATCATTTGATTATAAATAGAACCGAGCATGACAATGAAAGAGAACAAAATATTACTAGACAATCTTGTTTCAAACGTATTAACCAAACAGCAAACGTTTGTTTATTAAATTTTCAAAACCGCCAATAATTCGACCAGCATCAGCAATATCTTCGCCGTATATACACATTAATGTCAGCCCATCCAAATGATCTTCCACGCTTTTATTGCTCGTTTTCAGTAATCGCAATGTTAAAAATGTTCGTTTAACTACAGCAGTGGTTATGGACAATACGATTGCAATTATTAGAAGCGCGTTAATCTTTAGAAATACTGCTTTATCACGAAAAGGAATAGTGGTGATATGATCAAATGGAGACTTTTCGGAGTATTCTCGTTTCCATTAACCTGTCAGACGGAATCGGGCTTGAGCACTCATCTCATTATCATCCTCTTGTACAGGAGGAAGTTTAGGCTCTGAGTAGAACAGTGCTAGTAATGTGCAAATGGGCATTACTAGCACTGCTCGAACAATTAGTTACGTAGAAATTTTACTGTTATGAGATTATCTTATAGCAACATAATTATGGTAAAATGCTAGAATGTTTTGGAAAGAGTTCAGAATCACGCTTGTCATTTTGGGCTTTTGCACGGTTTTGTATTTTATCACTGATTTGTATGGCAGTCAGAAAAGATGCCTAAGTTTGGATTTACTTTAAGTGGCTGTTCATTTGGAGAAGTCACATAAATTTGAGCAGTTATACTTATTCGTATAGCTAAAGTTACAGTTAAAATTATAGTTAAGTTAAAGCTTTGAATCAGAAACTACAGCTTATGGTTGATCATTATCAATTCTCATGATATCACATTACACTTTTTGTTGTACAGGTACAGATGCTTTGTAACATTTTGACTTTAAAGTTTTGGATAATAATTATTGTGGAACTGTATCATACTTTGTATCTTTCACGCATTGAAGAGTGAAACCCTATACATAATAGCTTTGACCATCAACAGCATTCATTGGTAATTCACAGTTCTTTATTACATTACTAATATTTTTCCTAAGGACCTGGCCTGTCAGCCTTAGGTCTTCAATTTCAAGACCTTTTTGTTTTGTGTCATAGCAATTACTTAAAAACTCTTCCATTGCTTTGAGAATTTCTTCTTCCCCTACCTCTGCAGACTGATCATTTCAAGGATAATATCCTTGATATAAAACATTTAAAAAGCTAATTAAAACTTCCCGAATATTTTGGTTTTCAAAATTGTAATATCTCCAACAAATCGACAGCTGATCCATTGAAGATATATCAGTAGTTTCATCTGCCATGATTATATAAAAGGCAGTTTTTTGACTCTTGGAATAACCTCTTCTCGTATTTTATCTCCAATACATCTAATAATATCATTCTGAATTTCCTCAGAAGTATAACATGGACTTCATGGAGCATTGTGTATGTCTTTTTAACTCCTTACCTCTTGAATTCTGAATATAAGAAGGCTTCTAAAATTTCCTGATTGAAGGGGGCACTATCATCTGCTGCCCATCATGGAATACTTTTTTCCCCACAGAACAAAATTGTTTCAATTATTGGATACAACCTTTTACGATTCATGCACATGTCTTTTGTTAACTTTGAGTTAATTTGCTTATATATGTTAGTATCTGCAGCAGAATTAGCACTAAATACCGGCATTTAGAAGCTGTATTTTAATGATAATATAAAGTCAACTGTTTACTGAGGTCTTCAGTAGCTCCGGTCAATCCTTCATACCTTACTGAAAAAAGAAACAACCAGCTTTCCAAGCTTTGATTCAGTTCGATGAGTTGCTTCTTCGACTCCTGTCGAAATGCAGATTTTGCAGAATATTTCATCAGGTTTCACGCTGTAAGGAAATTCCTGATACTGGTGAATATGACTTTCTTTAAGGCTTCCTTTATATTTTTTGACCTTGTGTTTTAAAAGAAACAGGCCAATTGACATTTTTCATTGGCTTTCATTCAGTGGTGAGAGTATAATCCTTTTCTAAATCAGTTGATTTTGTATTTACAAAACTTCCAATGTCATAATCTTAAAGTAAACATGATATATTATCAGCAATATCGACACTAACTTCTTTTTCAAAAGCAGAACAAGGCTCCCTAACTTCTTCTGTAGTCGAACGTTCTTTCACATAGTCTGAAACAGCTAAATAAAGAAAGTTAATTGGATTTGATTGATCAGTATATTCTGCAGAAGATTCAGGCTTTTGCAACGACACCTGTGTTTGCTTGATGAGTTTGATTGTCTTTTTTGCCGGAAAAAAAGTCATGAGTACGATACGCCTTTCGTATGGATAGTTTAGCAAAATAGATTAAAGCTTTTTCGTTTTCTATAGTATCATCGGTTGTAAATAAATTTCTGTGAGATTATCGACAGACTATTGACAGACCTGGTTGGAAGTGAAAACTCTCAGGATACCAGAGGTAATATTGGTTATGCCATTTGTAACATCGCTTTGAAGGCTAGAGCCGGCGGCACTAGGTATTTTGCTTGTCGTAAACAGGGACATGTTGCCAAATCGGCATGCACCCCTCATAATGGTACTTACAATGTGTATAAGAAGTTATCGCATTTTTCTGGGAGTCATTTTTGAAAAGGCTCCAGGAAAGTCGCTTTATCACGTAAACCTAAGAATGTGGCTAATAACAGCAGTAGTGAGAGCACCCCTAAGGTATTCACCCTCCCAAAACCAAAGAGAAGGGAATGTATTATGTTACCTGTTTCTATTAATAACTTGCATTTTGAGTTTTTGTTAGACACTGATTCAGAGGAGCCGTGGCTTAATGGTTAGTACAACTGCAACGTAACCAAGAATTCCGGGTTCGATTCCTCGAGCAGGCGACTTTGGAACTTCATGAACAAAAGCCATTGGTTGGCGTCAGGAAAGGCATCCGGCCAAGAAATTCCTCACTGCCAAATCCAAGTCCCTGTGAAGGGCACCGTCTGAGCCCCAATTAATGGAAAAAAATGAGGTTAAAAAAAAGAAAAGAAAAGTAAAACACGGATTCAGGTCGCTGTCTTATAAACACCAATGAGAAGAGCAGTTAAATCCTGCTAGTCTTGTCAGACAGGCAGATGTATCACTTACCGAATACATTAGTAACAAGGTTAAGGTTTTGGGTATTGATTTGACTATTAAAGTGAATGGTAATTTATTAACTCATTCGTTCGCTGTTGTATCCAATATGACTAGTTTGTTAAGAAGGGATATACAAGGTAAGTTAGGAATAGATATATCGCCGCAGTGTTAATAGTCCTGATAATGGCATCCAATTGGATGGCACTGCTGCCAGTCACGTTAATGCTGATCCAGAAAAGGGTCCTATAGAAGCCAGGTATAAACTAGTGTTTCAGGGCAAAAGCTGTATCTGAGGATATCTGCATGTCATCAGGGCTAAGGAAGGTGCTACTCCAGTATGTGGGAAAGGTAAAAAGTTGCCTGAACCCCTAAGGGAGGAAGTTAAGGCACCGTTGGATCAGTCAGTAGAAGCTGGTATCTTGGAGAAGATGCAGTGTAGTGAATGGAGCTCTCATTGTCATCTGTAGGAGGGAGAATGGGGACTTTAGGATAATGACAAATTCTCGTAGGATTAACAAAAGCCATTTACAAATGGTCTCCAAATGTTGTCAATAGAGGGGCATGACTTTAAGTTTTGGGTAAAGTATATTCAGAGGTAAAAAACGTGACTGCTTAGGCGGGAAGATGGCCTCAAAGCTATAACTGACTGATCCAACGGTGCCTTAAGGTCCTCCCTTAGGAGTTTAGGCAGCCTTTTACTTCTATTCCTATTTCAACACCAACTGATGTTACAGGGCTCAGGTTCTTCTTAGGGACTTTGAACTATTACTCCAGTCACATAAGTAATTAATAATCCATAAAAGATTTATTATTTGAGTTACTTGCCAAGTAGAAGCCTCTTGTTTGGGATGATGTGTGTAAAGACTTTTTAAGACCTGATAAGAGATTAAATCATGCCATTTACTTGCCTTTTTGACACCAGTAAGGAACGTGAAACTTTATTATGCTGCAAGCCTTAAGGGACTTGGTATTTTTATAAAACAAAAGGTCAATGACCAAAGCGGTGGGTTATTTGTTGTGGTATCAGAAGACCCACCAAGAATAAGATATCGCACAACACACAAGAACTAGAGGTGCTCTCATTTGTATTCTACATGGAGCGTTTTAAATATTAACTGATGGGCCAACTTTGACCTCAGAAACTGATCATTCCGCCATGATTACACTTTTGTCAAAAAAGGGTTTTGACAGAGTCAGCTGTAGTTTAAACAGGTGGGTTCTTAAATTGTTGAACATTAATTTTAATGTCCAGTTTGTGAAGAAGAAAAGCAGTTTACTACCAGACAAACAATCTAGATTATTTCAAGCCAGAGAGTCTTTTAAGGCAGAAGAAGGAGAGGATGATAACGTGCTTATGACCAATTGATCTCTGGCATACCACAAGCTGCAATTGCCCAGGCAATAACCCAGCAGAAAATCGGATCAAGGAGAGTTCCTAAAGGTCCACCCCTAGGGGGAGGAAGGTGGCATTTGGAACTTTAGATGGAAATTAAGCTTTGACAAAGAGGTAGTAGTACTCAGATCGGATAAAAGAGTAGTAATTCCACTCAAGCTGATTAACAGAGTAATGCTCACAGTGCATGAAATGCACCTTGGTATTGTTAAATGAAGTATCAAACTACGCAATGCAGCCTTATGGCTAGGATGTTGTGGGGAAATAAAAAAATTCTGCAAAGTATACACAAGGTTGACCAAATGGCAGACTAAACTAAAAGGTCATTGAGAGTAAAGCCCTATGCTGAAATTATCAGAAGGATAGATAAGCCAGGCACCACCTAGCTGCAAGGTCAGGTTGGTGCTAGTTGAGAGTGCAACAAGAAGTGTGGCTAGGAAATGAGATCACGTTGAGGTTTCCTCTCGACAGGGTTTTACACAGGATTGCAACTGACCTATAATTACTGTCACTTTTCTAGAGTGGACGCGGCATCACTAGAAACATGAAAATAAGGTTAACTTATCAGGTGTCAATTCTTGTACCAGAAAACAAGTTTGGCTTTACACAAAATACTTTAAGGAATTTTGGAAAAATGGAGAGGAAAAGAGAAAATTGTAGAGAAAAAGCAATGAAAACCTTAGCTTTTTGTGCTGCTGTTAACTGCAGCAAAAACAAAGTTGATAATCCAAAGCCGAGCTATTATTGTTTTTTACCCGAGCCACAGCGATGAGTTTATGGTACAAAAAATTTCCAAATTGAATTCGTGTGCCCTTTTTAAAAACCAATAGTGCAGCAGGTAACCCAAAAGTTGACCAAAAATAACGTGCTTAGATGTTCTCACAAGAAAAAAAATATTTCCATAATAGCTCAGCTCAGGAATTTTATTTGTTAGATTTCCTCTTAGTAAGTTCGTGTAATTTTCTGTTTCTCTCTCTCTTTTTCTCTCTCTCTCTCTCTCTCTCTCTCTCTCTCTCTGTTGTGCTTCACATCACATATTGTGATTCTGCACTTCTCACAGTTATGGTAATATCATAAATGTGAGAATAAAGACTGAAAAAAGGCAGGACAGATTTCCCGCCATGTGGATTCATCACTTCCACAACCGAAAATTCTGTTTCTTCTTCTTCTTCTTTTCAGCAGTCTTCGCGGCTCACATTCAATTTCTCAAATGCTGCTGCTTCTTCCGCCACGTAAATGTATTTTGTGAGAGTTTTCCAAGTATTTCTATCAGATGCAATATGTTTCAATGTTTCCAGATCATTCAACGACTTTAATTCATTCAATTCAGGAAATGTTTGTGATATCGATTCGCTGTGGGATTTCGCAGTTATGATATCATTGTCTAATGATGTTGGTAATGTANTTCAGCAGTCTTCGCGGCTCACATTCAATTTCTCAAATGCTGCTGCTTCTTCCACCACGTAAATGTATTTTGTGAGAGTTTTCCAAGTATTTCTATCAGATGCAATATGTTTCAATGTTTCCAGATCATTCAACGACTTTAATTCATTCAATTCAGGAAATGTTTGTGATATCGATTCGCTGTGGGATTTCGCAGTTATGATATCATTGTCTAATGATGTTGGTAATGCAACCTTTTGTCTTCCACGAAACTTGTTCGATTCTGTTTGACCATAGTTAATAGGGGGAGGACTGGAAATAATAGGCAGAAAGCTTCGAAAGGCTGAACAATACCGCTTTGTTGAACGTCGAGTTAGGCGATCACGTGACGTGACCGTTCGCAAGACGCAAACTTTTCATAACAAACAAAGAGAAAAAATGGGAAGCATGTCTGATTTGCTTTTGTGTGGAAATTACTTCGATTCAGCCCTTGCCATTTTGGAAGAATAATTCGTGATAGCAGTAAGTAATGTAAGTCAAAAGGAAACATTTCATTTTAAGCTGAAACAGATTTGACAAGAAGCATGGTCTAACTGCACTTTTTTCGAATTCATCGTAACACATCAATCGACTTATGCGTCTGACTCTTCAATCGACATCGCTTTCATGCAAATATTTCTTTAAATTTCAGGCTTAAGCCAAGAGATTACCTTCAGTAACGATGGGGAAAATTTAAAGCGAGAGGTGGTTTCTTGAGATACAAGGTCCCAAAACACTCTTTCGGTAGGGGTATCCCTGAAGACCATACAAATCAACATGTCCCTTTGATTTTAACTACAGCTATCTTCAAAGGGATGGGTCACAATGCTATCTCAAAAATCACTCAAAGCAGGGTTTATGCAGAAACCCTCAGGAACGAGCTCAGTTCATATCGTTTTGAAAACCTTAAGTGAAGACAGAAGAGTTCACCTAGATAAAACAATTTATTAAGGATAGGCCAGAAAGGGATATCTTGGAAAATTTTGTGGCAAATACTACGCAGAGATACCTTTTAATTTAGCAACCTTCTTAAAAGGCCTCTCGTGGAATGCTGCAACACTATAGTCAACTAATGTAGCTGATTCAATGCTAGCATACTGGAAACAGAAAAAGTTGACAACTACAAAAAACGTTGAATTTTCATGTGTATTTTCTGATAGGGAAATGGCTGTCTTTCAGCATATACTTTCGAGTCGGACATAGAAGGGAAGAACTAATTAAAGGGGTGCTAGAAAATGTCTGAAATTATATATAGATAGGGACTCCAATAAACAGGATAATTTCGTAAACCAGAATTTTTTTTGTAAAAAACTTCATCTTTTGAATTTGAACTACTCTTGTTCTCATACAATTGTAAAGGATTATCAATNCTTCTTAAAAGGCCTCTCGTGGAATGCTGCAACACTATAGTCAACTAATGTAGCTGATTCAATGCTAGCATACTGGAAACAGAAAAAGTTGACAACTACAAAAAACGTTGAATTTTCATGTGTATTTTCTGATAGGGAAATGGCTGTCTTTCAGCATATACTTTCGAGTCGGACATAGAAGGGAAGAACTAATTAAAGGGGTGCTAGAAAATGTCTGAAATTATATATAGATAGGGACTCCAATAAACAGGATAATTTCGTAAACCAGAATTTTTTTTGTAAAAAACTTCATCTTTACATACAATTGTAAAGGATTATCAATGTTACCATTTTCTCTTATGTAAGAAATGTATTATGGAAGAAACCAATTATGTGCACGTGTAGTTATCACACTCAGAGACGTTTATTATTCTTATATGCTGACGTGGAGCGTAGCTTGCATGATGGTGTGAATGTGCTAAGAAAGAAAACGGAAGACTGAACAAAATAATGCTGTGTGAGTTGGATTTTTTTCTCCTTTTTTCTTAAATTTTTACCGTGCTCTTGGCTCAGACATTGATAAAGGGGGTTTGCAATAAGAATATTTTGTTAGGAAGGAGACGTCTATTAAGAACTAGAAGGTAGGTGGACATGTTTTAAGTAGCTCAACCAAGTGTACAGATTAGACTGGAATGTTTTTAGTTAATGCATAAATAGTATTAATTACAGTAAAGTACCACTTACAAATGACTATGACTTCATGAATTGATATACTTACACAGGGCATTGATACTAAATGACACATCACCTGTAATTGTGCTGTCAAGTCCAAAAAATTATAGATGAATAATTTGCAAATTTTTGTTTTCAGACAGTAAACACAGCAAGGTCAACCAATGATAAACTAACATTCAATTTGTACATGTGTATGTGTATATATTGTATAGCTCATAATTCTTAAACCTTAAACACATGATAAACAACCAGCTTTGACACAAAATTCTAACAACTGCAAGCTTGATTCTGTTGTGCACTCTCGCGGTCACTTGACAAGGCAATAACAACAACAGAGATGTCCATTCGCCGGCTTTTATAACCAGTCCTCCTCTATTAACTATAATTTGACCTGACATCGGTAAAATTAAATTATCTGCAAAATTATTTACCTTTTCCTTGGCCTACAGGAACACTATATGAGTTCTTTTCTTTGTGAACTTCTTATTCACAAATTGGAAACAACTATATTTATGCATTCAGTTATCGGTTTCGAAATGCATGTCCAGTTGTTTTCAAATTGATTTAAGCGAGTCACAGCTAGTTCATCATCTTAGCATATTCGTTAGTTTTGCTAACATAAAGCTGGCAACTGTCCTTTTCCAGTTGTTATGGTCAACACATAATGCTGCACGTCTGTCAAAAAATTTACTATCAAGACTTGTTTTAGTAAATATTTTAAGGTCATTTAAGATTGCCGCGAGCCAAGTTGTTTTCGGTTTTCCAAATAGTTTTTTGTGTGGTCTTTACGGAATACCTCAACGATTTTCTTGAAGGTGTTCCTTGTGGTAATCGCATCAGGTGGCTAAACCAGTTCAGTCGTCTTTTTTGTTGTTGTTTAGACTCCGGGGTTGTGTTTCTGGTCCTTGATAGAAATCAATCTTGGTAATGAGCTAGTTGCAACTTCAATTTTTATTTCTTCTTTGTCTCGTTTTCTTGTGTACGAAGAGGAAGTTTAACTCAAGATGTTCATTGCCTGTCGCTAAGAGAAAAGTGACTTACCAACAGCAAAGAATACCATCCTCAGTAATTCTGAAAATACCCATCTTTTACAATGAAAGGTTATGGTACACAAAAAGTGGGGACATCGGCTATTTTTAGCTTCTTTTAGAAACAGAGAACAGTAGGTCATGGCAGAACAGGTAGGAGCCCAGCAGAAGCAGTATTTGGGAGGAAGATGAAAGGTATGGGCTTATTACTACCAAAGACAGGCCCCAAACCAGATTGGAATTAAGCTGTTACGGTAGACTACTTTAAGAAGGATCTTGGGTGCAGGTTAGACTCCCAAACAAGGGCCTTAAGAAGCTAGTATGGAAATTCTCAGACCCAAGTAAAGTTAGCTGACGTGTTGGGTAGTATGTTTATGAATCTGCTGATAGCCGCAGGTAAAAATTGAGAAAACTAGTGGGTAACTAAGCTTCGTACAATGCTGCAGATTTAACAAGCATGGAGCCTACAAGTTCCACAGCAGGTGATGTAGCCCCAGTGAATTTCAGCACCATTCAGGGCAGATTTTGTCTTGCTCCATTTAATTCAACTTAACTCAAAAACGGACGCTACCAACATAATAATTGGAATAGAAACCTTTTCAATCACGGTCCCGTGTGACTCACTGTCTGTCTGTTTTCAAAAATCATAACTTAAATGAAGCCCAACATTTGTGAAATATTATACTCTCAATCGTTGATTCTTCGTACAATTTGAACTGCAGGCATTCTAAGGAAGATTTTTAGATTTTTACTATCATGACTAAGTTTCATTCTTACAATCTTAATCTAAATACTCTTGAGTACAATGTGTAACTAGCTGTCAAAATCTGGCACAAGTGTGAGGGAATTACTGGTCTCAAGTTTCAGTGCCCCACTAGAAATCACAGTGAGTAATGAAAAGAAATTATTTTCTGCAAGTATACCAATAAAAATTTAGTATTGATAACAAGATATATAGTTCGCCAGGTGATTCTACTGAGTAAAAATATCCAGTAAGTGTATAAAATCCAATTGAACGTGTGAAGTCTCAAAAACTAAGTGTAAAACCAAGTATTTCCTCCAGAGTAGTTACCGCACATGAAATCAATTCAAAACTACTGAGAAAATTCGAAACCGTACTTAAATAACAAATGCTACATGCACCAAGTAATAAAAAGTTTAAGTTAGTATAGCATGATAGGGAGCGAGTTCAAAAATGTTCGTTAACGTCATTGTACACGTCCCGTAAAATGTCATTGGAAACCATGACTGTCCATATATGACTAATCCCTCACAAATAAATGCTCAACTGCATGCACAGATGCTCTGATCATATTTAAAGGTTGCTAAGCACCTTTTATTCTATACGGTCACGTGCATTATCTTTTCCTCGTCGTGAAGGTTTTACGCGATGTTGTTGATCAGAGATACCGATTTTCCTTCCTTTATCATTCGTGACTGTTTCAGTTCGCACCTCAAGTGAGTATAGAAGTTGAAGGGATCGCTCTAACAGTGGATTCTTTCCAGTCTTCACTTTTGCTCTAAGGATTATGTTGTTTGTTTATTGAGCTTTGCTACTATACCAACAGTCCATGTACCTCCCTTGGGGACTCCCCTTTGATAAGAACAACATATTCAATTGTTGGATTACATGAATCAACGCTATTGTTGTCGTGTCTTCCTCTCAGCTCTCGAAGTTATTCCTCTGTCCATGGTTTGCATAGTACATTCTTCCATTTCTTTAGGTGTCCCGCTAATTTAATGAATTTATCGTTGACAGCATCCAGATCATCAAGCACGTCGTCTTCAGAAACGTGAAAATTCCTTTCAAGAACCAGCATATTGGATATAAGAGTGGGAAGCTGGATGTCATTTTCTAGATACAGCAATGGTCGATTGTCGAGGATCGTCTTTACTTCTAAGAGCAACTCTGTCACGGGTTTGAATTTGATTTTCGATCAACCCAATGCCTTGTGAAAAACTGATTTGATATGCCAACCATTTGTTCAAAGAGTCCTTCTCGCCATGTTCGTTCTAGTGTACAGATTTTGAGGTGGGACACTTATAAAACACCAAATATGCTTTACTGTACTTGTTTAGTTGAGTTTATAATCAGATTGTTCAGTCAAATCAACTCCAGCCGTCTCAAAGGGTCCAGTCTCTAAAGTTCTGTAGATTGGTAGGCTGGTGGGTTCGTTACCTTGCAATGCCTTTGATCAAAATCATTTGCAATTAAAACTTTGATGGATCACTGCCCTGACTTGTTTTCGTAGGATTTCGATCCAATATGTCTTACAAACTTTGTCCATCATTAGCGCTACTAAACCATAATGGGTTCATCGGCGAGTATCTTTAATTAGTAAAGTGATAAAGCGATGATTTGATGAAAGGTATACTGGATATTGATTTGAAATACTCTCCTTAAAGATAAGGATTTTCCTCTCGTTGCACAGTTGCTTGATAATAAGCCAAAGTTTAAGTTTGATTGAGTGCATCAGATTCATTACTATAACACTTCATTTATCCCCACAGATGAAAGTCAACCCGTTTAGCTACATTAGTAGAGAGTTTCCGGGTTTTTTTTCTCCTTTTAACCATGATACTTTCACAGAGTCGTCTGATCCAACCGGTGATGCATATAACCCTTGCGAATGGACTTACGATTTAGAGTTTCCAGAAAGGGTCTTCTGGTTCCTTTGTCGTAACATATGCTTTGCTACTGCATGTCCGTTTTAGTTCTAACTCTACGGCTTCTCATAAAATGTTAGTGATATTTTCCGGCCACAAGTCTTTGTTTAACAGCTACTGAGGTCTGGAATACCAAAGATCTGGTAGTGGAAAGATTCCTGTACTTTCGATATCAGCAGGATTGTTACCTGATAAACAGTGTCTCCAATAAATGCCTTTGATTTTGTTGATCCTTGCAACCTGATTTGATACAGACTGTTTCCATTCTTTATTTTTCTGTTGTCCAAAACAGGGCAAAGATATTATCAAACCATTCATCAATTGCCGAATTAATATAGGCATCCAGTGCATTCCATATGTTTTATAGCCCGTTGGCAGTTATGTGGTCTGCAACCAGTTCTAGTAGTAGCATTGATAAGTCTCTTTTTTGCCATCCTGGAGTTAGCAGTGAAGATAGAATGTTTAATGGTTTCTTCTTTGCGGATAACGGCATATACTGCTGAACAACAGCCCTTGATACTGGCATCGCCAAATATATAGCGCTCAATTAAAGTTATCTTAAAATTCATAACGAGAATGTTGCCCAGAATGGTATTACCTCGGCTATTTTCTTTAACCAAGCCAACCAATCTGTCTCTGAGTGGTCAATAGGTTGATCCCATCCAAATTTCTTTTCGAAAATGATACGATAAATTTTCCTGACATTTAGCATGATAGGTGAAGCGATTTCCAATGTGTCATAGATTGTATCGATAGATTTTAGGACTCTACCTTTGGTTATTTCGGACATTTTCTTGCTTCCTTCATACCTTACAGACAGCATATCTCCCTTCTTGTCCCAAAGAACTTCTACTGCCTTTGAGGTAGTTTCTTTAGCATTCCAATTTTGGATCCGTGGTCTCTTCCTCCAGAGAGACAGGAGATGTTTCGTCCAACGTAGGAACGTTTGACTTCCATTTATGAGAATTAAAGCCTCCTTTCTTGAACATCCTTGTTGCTGTAGTTTTGGTGGCTCCATCTTCAGCTTTGTCTATGCCGCTACTGATAAGATCGTCCACATAGAGTTATCTTTTCATTTATCCCAGTGTGTTTTTTCGCCAGTGATTCTTTTTACTTGTATAAACTTAACTGTTCTCTCAGAGTGTCATTCAAAATAAATAGACTGGAAATACAACCAAAGGATTGTCAAGTAAACCAAAAAGTGAGGAAATTGTGTAAGGATATATCACGAATCCAAAAGTATTGGAAGGCATCTCTGTCTCCTTCGTCAACGCAGATTTGTAAGAGTACTTGCTTGACATCACCAAAAAGCATTACCGGTTACATCCTTTTCCTAATCAGAACGCTCTGCAGAAGCGGTTGAAGCACAAATCCTGTGTGAAGACAATCATTGAGAGAGACTGCCTTTTCTTGCTTTGATGAAACATTGAACACGATGCGTAGCTTTGTCATTTTGGCTTATTCTTTGACGACACCTCGATGTGGCATGCAATACACGTGCTCTTCTGTTGAAATTTCAGGAGCAAATTCTAAAATGCCATTATTCACCTGGCCTTGAATGACACTGTGGAATTCATCTAATACATGCGGTGTTGCCTTCAATTTTTTGAGAAGCAAATGTAGTCGTGCTTTGCTGATAATGTCGGTTTTAGCTAATGTAGGGTGATAAGTCTTCCATGGGAGTCCAGTTGAGTATTTTTCGTCAGGGTTGCAATGCAAATGTTCTTTCAGCATTTTTTTGTTTCTGATCATTTTTCAGCAGATCTTGAATGCTGGGTACATCTAACAAATATAGTTGTTTATAATCATCTTGAGGAGTACGAGTAAAGTATTTAAGAGTGGAGGAAGCGCTTCCTTTTTCGATTAGGGTCCAACCAAGTAATATTTTTGGCGACCGGCTCGCCGGACGTTCCAGTGATCATTCCGGCAGTTTTGCAAATGTCTTCTGCTCCCAATATCTAGTGAATCGCATGTTTGGATTTGTCATATTTATTGTCAAACCGTACATCTTTAAAGTTTGGATACTTTTTACAGCTTAGAGATCTTTGGGTTGCCAAGGGTAGAAATACTTTGACAGCCTACTTTGGTTGGTTGGGTGTCGAAGGTGAATTTTCTAATCAATCAATGAGATATGAAATTATAAATGGACAGCGTGCTGGAAACGACAGCTTTGATTGTTTCCATAGACTGTTTTTCCAAATAGGAGGAGCGGATACTAAGGATGCGTGCTAGTTTCGATGAGCGGCAGTGTCAAGCAACAATGGAAATCTCTGATTATTTACTGCAGCTACAAGGATCGAGTAAATGACTTCTTCTTCTAGATTACACGAAAAACTGTTGACGACTTCTCTCGCTGAAGTGACAAATCCATTTATGGTGTTTTGGGTGACATTTTAACCATAGTTGACGTCTGCAATCTTTGACAGTGTGACTACTTCTAAAACAATTGAAACATAATTATTTCTTCTTCAGAGTTCTTTCCGATCATGAATGGCTTTTTCCTTGATAGAATGTGATGGATGACCATCCTTGTTACAATAGAAACATTTATGTGCTCTTTCTTGGTTCAACCGAACTTGAAATTCGCGGTCTCGGCTGAACCAATTACTATCTGGTTCCTGAAAGGGTGTTGTTGATAGGAACTTCCTATTGTTTGATCAGGATTGCAGTAATAATCTTATCTGAGGACTTGCAACAAATCCTTGAATGAACCATTCTGCCAGTTGGGATCGCTGCATATCAGATCTGATTGGTCTGGTCCCAATTTCTCCAGGGTTTCTTTCACCACAGTTTCAGCAGTGTCCAATTTATCAATGGGTCTATAAGGAATTTACACTGACATTTATGGAGCAGAAGAGTTTCTGAATTATTTTTTGATGGTTCAGATAGGTAATGGTGAGAAGATTCATGATGTTTGGACCTTGACCTCTGATTATTTCTGAAGTGGCACTATATCTTACTTTCAGGACTCCTTTGACGTGTTCGTAACCTTTTTCATGAAATAGAAATCAGGCTATTTCTGATTTCGGTTGGAACAATAGCAGATCTCAAGATATGACAACTTTGTGATAGGTGCACAGTTTGATCTTTCAAACTCTTCTTCAAACTGCTCCCATCATTTGATCAAGTGGGGCTCCGTCAAATTTTGTGAGGTGCAGTTTTGGTCGATTTGTTCGTTGTTGCTCTTCTTTGACTGCCGTAGCTCTTTTAACTTCCAGTTTAAATGCCTTTGGTCGTTAAAATCTTTTCTCCTCCAATTTGCTTTGTTCAAGCAAATTCTTTTTTCTTCAAGGTGTGCCTGATCACTTGTTGCTTGCTTACCTTTTGACTTTTCTTTCGTATTCTGAAAGGGCTAAAAATGTACGCAGAAACGCTTTTAAGTCAGTTTCTTGAACATCTTGAACATCTCCCAGACTTCACTGATGATTTCAAAGCAATTATCCAGGGTCTTTTGGATCAGCTTTTAAGCAGTTGGCCTTTCCTTCACCCTGTTTTGCAATCGTTTCGGATATTTTGTGGGTGAAAATTTCGAGGAATTTTCTCTTTGGTTTAATTTGCTTGGTCATGTTGTTGACATGTATTTTCTTTGGACCGATCTCGGAGCTAAAATAGATTTAATCAGGGAGAATACCAAGTACTTGTAACTTTACTTCTGCAAAATGACTTTTGATTGGATAATAGACAATACGTGACGCATAATCGTTAACTAGTTTCAAAATCACGTGAACACCAATTAAACAATTGATTAGTTGTCAGATTATGCTGCATAACCACAGCCTTAAAGTCTAGATATGGTAGTCCAAGGAGATGCAATGTCAATACAAATATCTGGCGCTGTGTAAAACGCGCCTTAATTACATTGCTTATATGTCCTTTCACAATATTATAGTTTCCTGCAAGCCACGTTTTACAGTACAATCGAAATTGTTTGTATACCGGTCTTATTGTGATGCAAAAAACCCACAGAGATAAGGTGTTTTCCGTGTAAAGTGAGCCTTATCTTATTTCTCCAAAACTCGAGACTTCACTCATATCACAGCGCTGAGTGGAAAGAGCCTTAAACACTTAAACCAAGTCCGAATAACAAATAATGTTGAATGCATGACTTGTCGCATGTCCCCATTTAGCAAGTGATGTCGTTCTTTGTGAGATTGATCTTCTTTTCTTTAGATGTATAACAAGATACATAGTTCGCCAAGTGATGCTACTAAGTACGAATATCTGATATGTGTTGGGGATGCTTTCAGTCAGTTTCTATTGTGGACGACATAAATATAATTATGTCAGAATATTAAATAATTCTCCCTTCAATTACTATGAATTGAATCAAGGTGATTCATTGACATAGAAATGTTTATTACATTGGTGAATCACCCTCCAGTTTCTGCTATGTGTAAAATAACAGTAGCAATTCAGTTCAAAACAAGAAGTGGACACAGAGCTACAAATGACAAACACAAATTCAACTTGTTTAAGTGTTAACGGATGCCACTAATTTGTACTCATTTGTGACTGATAATAATTTATGCCAGACTTTTTCTAAGGTGAAGAAACTTGTAAAATTAACTCTAACAACATCTGTATCGATTGCCGAGGCTGAGGGCTGTTTTTCGACACTGAAATGCATTGAAGCCTATTTAAGGGAAAAAAACAGTCAATCATTTAAATGAGCTTCCATGCTCTCAATACATTGAGAAACGCTTTCAAAAATTAGTGATTTTCATGAAAATGTTCTAGAAAAAGTTGAAACTCAGAAAACCGACGATGGAATATCCGGATTTTTTCCTAATTATACTAGGTCCTTAAGACAGAATTAGACATTATGTTTCATATTTCATTTTGAATTTCTCATGATGCCAACCTGTCTTGGTTTTGGAAGATCCTATCTTTTCTTCAAAAATTGGCTAAAGTTTGCATCCTCATTGCTGTCAGGATCAAAGATATATATATATATATATATATATATTATATTATATATATATATTTACCCTGGCGGAGTAAATATTCTAAGGACTTAAGTATTCCCTTATAGTATAGATTATCATGGGCGTGTCTTTTTCCCCTTCATATATATTATTTCAAATACATCAGCACATTGCAGGTTATGTCTTTATGTGTTGTTACAGGCTGTAGCGATTACTTGCTTGATGTTTGACCAACCTCTCAAGGGCTTTTCTCTAACTTTTCAAGCCTATTGGTAATAAAAAAAAAGAAGTCCTCTTTGCATTTCTCTGAGAACAGATCGACCTTATTATTTTGTTGTTTGCATAAACAGCATGCGACCATGTCATATCTTACGACTACACCCATAACATGCGATTTTTTAAGCCCAACTCTCCAAAGGTTTTCATTGCGCACAAATACGACTAACTCGTGACTGCCAAAGTTTGATGTAAATACTTAAGAACTTCTGATGAATTCCGATCTATTCGACGAAGTTATATCATTGATTATGTTTGTAATGTCACATATTCTAGTTGCTTCCTGGACTATGGTAATTGCTTTAGTCCCTGGACAGTAAGAAGGTCTTTAAGCTCTTTGTTATCATTTTTCAGATGTTTCACATTAACATATTCCAAAGCAATTATCACTTTGTCTGGCGTAGTTGCTTATAACAACATACCTTGAAGGTAGTGATAAAAATCGCTTATTGAATAAAAAGTCAGATCGTAGTTATTTTTCTTTTTCATCGCCACAGGACAATAGAGGTATTGGTTAAAATACATTTCATTTACGCAAATGTATCGTTAGAGAATTTGGCACTTAGATAAACCTTAGGTGTTTAATCATTTTTTATTGGTTCGTTTATTCACGAGATATTGACAAAAAATGTGTATTTAGGTATATTGAGGAGTATTGAAGTACAGAAGTTTACTCAAGAACGAGTACGTAAAGAAACTTTAAATGATGGAAGAATAAGAGGCATATTAGTTAAAATCAGAGTGTTTTCTTCGTAAAGTCTTTTCTGATTTCATAACTGAATCAGCATTAAGAATATAGATCTTAGTTTATGCTACACATGATCCACCGAGCCAGATTATGAGCCTTGAAGCAGAAGATATCGATTCGTGGAGGAAAAAGCGACGCGTTTTTCCAAAGAATAAAACAAAATTTAGTGAAGAAGATTTTGGACTTGAGAAATGTGGAAGAGAACAAGAGGACATACACAGAATTGCACTGAAATCATTTTGTACCCGGCTAAAGAAAGAACACGAGGAGTTGATACACTTGGCCAAAAACATCTTAGATCACGCTTACAAAAATAAAGAAGAGGATGTCTGCGAGAAAGAAATGGAGGACGCCAGCGAATGTGAAGGGAAAATTACAGAAGCATTGATATTTACAGATGAAAAACTTAAAAGTAAGTGAAGAAATTGGCTCAGGGAGGTCATCATGCTCATTGGTGAGAAGTATGTCAAAGGAAAGTATCGCGTCCAATAAATCAAATTGCCACGACAGGGTAGATGAAAGTACAGTGAGAGTAAAGCTGCCGAAGTTGGAGTTAAAGAAGTTTTATCTCCTTCACGAATTTCAAGAATTTTGGGACAGTTTTTTAAGTTCTATCCATGAAAATACAGAATTGGCGGATGTTGGCAAATGAAATACTTGAAAGGGCATTTGGAGGGACAAGCCCGACCGGTTGTCAGTGGATTATCAATTACGGGTTCGAATTATAAAATTGCTGTTGATCTTATTAAGGAAAGATTTGCTAAACCGTCGATGATTCAGCATGCTCAAATAAATCGTCTCGTTTCATTGCCAGTCTATAATGAGGATGACGTCCACAGGCTGCACAAATCCCGAGATGAAATCGAGGCTAATTACCGCTGTCTAGAAGCACAGAGTGTTGATAAATTATTCGAAGATTGTCGTTCCTGTTTTGGTCGAGAAATTGCCAAAGAGTATTACGTACAATATGACCAGATCATGCAGGTAAAGTGCGCTTGAATGGGAATTGGATGAACTGATCAAAGAATTGGATCTGGATCTGGACGTTTGAGAAACGAATTCAGAACTGATGAAATTTGATGTAGGACACAAACGCGATGGTGAAGGAAGACAGCCTAACAGTAACGAAGCCAAGGGAGTTGGAAAATTAACAACTGCAAATGTACTGGCTGCTGCCGAAGAGCATGGGTGTATATTTTGTAGGGCAGACCACAAATCAGAGGACTGAACTGATCATAAAAACCCTGAGGATAGAAAGAATATCCTCAGGAAGGTGTTTTAATGTTTTATTTGTTCGAAACATGGTCATAGGTCTTTTGAATGCCGCTCCAAGGCTAAATGTTATGTTTGTAAGTCAAGGCATCAAGACTTGCAGATGTGTTTTCGAGAAATTTATGTGCAGTGCCTCGAAACTAGAATAAAGAGCAAAAAATGAGTCCAAGCCAGCCAGTGAATCATAAATGTGCAACGGTATTGAAACGTGCTCTACTTCTCCTTTTTTCACCAATTGTGATAAATCAGGTGTTTCATCCAGAAGGCAGCTGTATTCCAACGGACTTAGTCTGCCCATATTGGACACACTATTTAGTGATTTCCCCTTTGATAAAAGTTTTTTCTCCTTTGTTGCTGTGGTGTTGGTCCAATTTTGGTCTAGAAGTAGGTAACAGTAATACTGTATGTAATTATCCACAAATTTCTTTTTGCAAGGAACCAAATAAATGTACAGAACTAGTCACAGTTACATGGTATGTAACTGAGTTTATGACTCTTTTATTTATGTACGCCTTGAATGATACCATCGTATCCACGAGGTTATTAGTTTCTCTAGAGATAAATTTCATAACTAATAAGTATATATTTTGACTTTTGATATAGAAATCTCATAATATTCCAGGTCATCAATGCACAATTCAGTAAAAAAGTTTCTTTTCACTTAATTTGACAGTGAAATCCATTGTCAGAGGTACAAAGAAGCTAATAAATAGCATTATCCCCTTCTTAGGTTCAATCACTCTCAACTTACCGCAGGTGCAAAAGTATCAATAATAGCCCAACTGTCATCGGACCACGAGAAAATAACTACCAAACTCGTGGCTTTGGTGACAACAAAGGAAAATCTAAACGTTTTAATGGGTTGGAACTGTCAACTACAGATGACTAGTACATTCCGACCATTTTTCTTACTACTGCTGTCAAGTCATTGACAATGGAAGTGGAAAGCTCCTTGACATGAATTATTCGTTGTTATCCAGATTAAAGTACACAACATGTCAACAGCTCTCCCGCAACCCTTATCAGGTAATTAATTCGCTTCGCGTTTTTAGGCACGGGGATACATCTATTCCGTAAAGCTTGGAAGCAGTGATATATCTTGTTATGTATCCAATGTTAATGTAAAAAAGTTGGACGAATGTGTAAATTCTATTTAAGAACGAAAAGTATAGTTAAGAATCAGCACAAAATATGCCAATTTAAAAGGAGTATATTTTTCCTGCTTTTCAGACAAATAAAAGCCAATGTTGCTTTTACATTTCATTATGTAGGGTTTAAAAGGAAAACCCAACTTTTCACAATAAATATACAAAAGGTTGTTTTATTCAGTTATGTTTCGTATCACCATCCCACCACCCCCCCTCTTCCACC
>RDPX01000031.1:550752-570707 GCA_003991215.1 Morbakka virulenta
TTATGTTTCTTATACCATCCCCCCCCCCCCCCCTATTTCCAAAAATATTAGTGTCAAAAGAAAAATTTTAAATTTTCGTATCGTCTTTTATCATCAGGGTTTTTTTAAGTTTGGCTATTCTTTTCTCTAGTTGTCTTTTATTTTCAATATTGACTTTGCATTCTACCTTTTTTGTCTCGGTGGGATTAGATTTAATGTTTAAAAAACTTTCGCTATATTTTTCAGAATATTCTTTAATGTATCCGTTTTCGACTTTTTCTAAACTCTTCTTGGCGCATTAATAACCAGTTCTATCTTTGGTTACTTGTCTTTATATTTAAATACCTGGTTCTTTTTGTTTGATAAATGCCATTTAAGGATAGTTGCTAGTTCTTCACATGTTGACCCTATATATAACATCTTTCTGTCAAATACCACTTTGCATATCCATTCATTCTTATATAGACTATTGCATTTACCATTTATTAATTCTAGTACTGTATGTTTTCGCTTGAAATTTTGATTGTATATTTCTCTGTTTTTGACATGTATGAAATCAAATTTGGTAGTTCTGCTTAAAGCTGTGTACAGTTGTTTTTTTATCTGTTCTGTTAACGTTATGAATATGCTCGTTAATATCAGCTCCTTGGTGTTTGTAAACAGTTATACAAGAACCTTGGGAGAACGGATTTGGAAAACTTATCTAGGTTAAAGCATTTATTTTTAACCATAAAATTCGTTTCCTTTTATTTTTTCTATAAAAAATTCCATGGTGTTCAATAGGTTTTATCCTTGATATCTTGAGTGGCTAGTACTGGAATGATTTTATATACTTCGTAAATTTCTTTTTTGTTATCGTATTTGAAATCGGTATTAAACCGTATTCTCTTCGAATTAAAGTAACATATGATTTTTGTAATTGTTCTTATCAATAGGTTGAAAGTATGCTGACATTTTCCCATGTTTTAAGAATGTTTTTAACATCTCATGTGTTTGATTGTTCCACTTACATGTGCTATACCTACCTACATGTGGTTTACTGTATTTATGTTTAAAAATTTGGCTTTTTTGTTTGATAAGTGCCATTTTAGTCTAGTTACGATTTCTTCACACGTTAACCCTACATAAACCATCCTGTTGTAAAAAGTCACTTTTTTCCACTTTTATTAAGAGAGTTGAATTTACTATTTACTAATTCTAAACCTGGTAATCGTAGGTTGAAATATTTACTTCTTAAATTGTTGTTGTTTACACGTATTTAATCAAATGTAGTAGTTTTGCTTAAAGCTGTGTAGAGTTGTTTTTATTTATCTTATTGACATCAAATATAATGTATTTGACATATTAATGGAAGCACTTTTGTATTGGTACACTGTGTTGCAAAAAGAAGGAATAAACGATTTTGAACTTTTACTTGATTCGTATTAATTTCTTCCATTACAAATTCCATTGTGTTGTATATAACCATATCTTTGATATTTTGAGCTGCTAGTACTGGCATTCCTTTTCAAACCTTGTATATATCTTTCTTGTTATCGTATTTGAATTGCACTTTTTAATACACTTTCCCTTTTGGAAATTGGTTACAACAATCAAAATTAACCCTTATTCTCGTTGACTTTTGGTAGCACATGTTTTTATATAGTTTCTTATCAATAGGTTGGAAGTATGCTTACACTTTCCCATGTTTTAAGGACGTTTTAATATCTCATGTGTTTGTTTGTCACACCTACATATTCTGTCAATGTATTGAAGACATTCTACTTTGCTACACATCTACTGTACTGTGTCAGATTTTAGATAGTCGTAATTTATTTCACTTCCCTCTTCCATAGGCTCACATTGGTTGGCATCACTATACATGTACACTTTGTTGTTGAACATAGTGTATACTTGATATATTTTAGTCATCCATTTGTTCGGTACCATGCCAAATTCTTCTATGAAAATTGTCATTCCTTTTAGGCTATCACCTCCTTTCTGTTTACAAAAACAAGAATCGAATGTGTGACATATACAGTTTGCACCATCGTTACCGTGACATCCTTCTATTAAATGTAAATACTAGAAAATTGCTTCTGAAGCAACAAATCTGTAAATACTTGTTTGCTCTGAAAATATACGATCGTTTTTTTGCTCTTTTATGAGGTATATTCCATTAAAGTGATTGATTGTAACATTCCTCTTCTCAGACATTGCTAACGTCCAACAGCACACAGCAGTTTCATAATCAGTACATGAAAAATAATGATTAATTGTATTATATTTTCGACCACGTTCTCCAATGTGGCTATTAGCTACCTTTTTTGCTTTACTCTCTGGAAGGTTTTCAGATACATTTTAATAAACTTCCCTGGCTGTGTCTGGTTTCAGAGCTCCTTTCGTAACGATATTATATTCGTTCTGTTTTAGAGGCATCTTTAAAGTTTCAACTAGGTATGGTATCAGGTTAGACGAGTATAAACATACTTTTATTCTTAAGGGTAGTTTTTAGTTGTAGTGAATGGTCTCATCAATGTAGAATTCTCCACACTGCATCAGATCATTTTTTGCAGTTGAAAGGTTCGACAACACCGTGGCTTGTATACAGTGGTATTGGCCGTGTGCTCAAAAGGATATTTGGTTATGACGTGGGTACGTCGATCTTTAAAACGTCGTCGAGTATATCGTCTGTTGTACACCATTGTACTGCTCTTGGATAAAAATCATCAAGCATTGGACTTGTATTGTTATTGTAACTTGAAGCAGAAAAGGAAAGAATTAACTGCTTGAACAAACTTGTTGCTATGCTTGTATATGATTGGTTAGTCCATTTAAAATCTTGCGTCTTGAATGCATTAAACAGTTTATTACATATTGTCGTTCTCGTATCGTGTTCATCATTTAATAGGTACACATCCTTTTTGTGATCGACGAGACAGTCTAAAACTCCGTTGTTATTCCAATGTACATATTAAACATATTGAGCCTCCTTAGAAATTGACAGCTTCCTTCATATTCATTTCAGAAGGAAGAAAGGCAATGTGATTTTCTTTATCGATACTAGTTATTTCTTCAACTAACCTTATTTTTATAACGTTTTCGTGCCGTGTGGTCCATTTTAAATCGGACGCATGCTTCAGTATATCGACACACCTTCTCTGGTTTGCCTTATTAACCATAATTTTTTAGTTTTTCATGAGAAAGAAATGGCGATCCTTACAATATAGACTAGACACACATTTGTGCATGTATTGATACCGATATGTGTAATGAATTTTCTATACCTTCAATCAAAAGCATGAATCGTAACGTTATCATAACCACTGGTTGTTTTAGTGAAGGCATTGCAACCTTCAGTTTTCTCAGAATCATAATAATTTCACATGGTGCACTGGATCGATAGAGAGCAAGTGCATAGTCCTTAGTACACTTCCCCTGTACTGAACAATGAAAGAGTATTTTCTGGCAGTTTTTTCTGGTGTTGCTGTTTCACCCTTCTCCTAAAGTATTTGTTGCTCTAGGGTGTTGTTAAGATTGTTCTTTATAATTGGATCATTGAAACTATGGGGATATTGGTTCCTTACAAGCGCTTGTTTTGCTTTTTCTAAGCTGTCATGGCACAGGTTCAAAGAGCTACATGCATTGCATATTGAATATATACACAAATCCAGATACAACTGATCTCTTGTACCTCTTTGGTGCCAGGTCATAGTAGTTCATAATGAGACCTGTGTCTGTCGGTTTGTTGTACCAAGTGGAGGATAACTTGCCATCGGTATGAAGTATAATCTTCATGTTCAGGAATGGTATGGACATATTAACTTCTGTTTCAATGGTAAACTTGGGTGCAGGTTGTTAATCTCTGCAAGTTTGTGATCAATCTCACGTTGTTTAATGTTACAAATGGTGTCATCCATGTAACGTGCAAATAATGTAGCTTCTCCTTGTATGGCCTTATCGAACTGGTTCATCCAACCATTAGCTAGATGAGGGGCTGGATGACTGCCCATAGCTAATCTGTCTATATATTTGTAGTAGCCATCATGTGTTGACATAAGAACATGACATGAAGCTATCTTGGCTAGCACCATGAAGATTTCCCGGTCCACAGGTGGTTGTGGGTGCCACTAAACAAATGGTCCGTACATACTTCAATGGCTTCCATAACTGGTACATTTGTGTACAAGGAACTCACGTCAAAGTTAACTCTTTCTTCTTCACCTAACAGTCTCGCTGTTTTCAATGTGTCACTTATGCTTTTGATTGATGAGTTGATGTTACATTCTGGTACTACTGATAACCACTCAGCAACCTTAAGTGTTACTGTATGATAGGCTGATCCTGGCATAGATAGGACTGGACGTACAAGGAAGTTATTCTTATGTACTTTTGCTACTCCCTAGAGACATGCTGGTTGGCTGGAGCGTAATTCTTCATACAGCTCATTATCCAGTTTACCTGTACTTTCAGATCTTTTAGCACATTCACGACTCTCTCCTTCTCTTTCAACACTGGATGTTTTTCATTTTTATGTTTCTTTTCTACTTTCTCAAACTGAGGGAGACCGATGATCTTCTCCATTTTCATATTTTATGTGTCTTTACTCATAACGCATATACCTATGCCTTTGTCAAATGGAATAGCTAAAAGGTCATTCTTTTTCACATATTTCTTAGTCATGTTGATGTTGCGTGATGACTTGATATTTTTGCACTTTTTGATGTAACTGAATGGGATATTAACTCTGGGATATTATTTCGTTTACAGTGGTTCAACAATCCATCCAGTTCTGCTAACAGATCATTGAAATCAAAATGATTGAGCACAGTATTCTTTGGACCAAGCGACAACGTATCCAGGACAAATTTTGGAGGTGTTTTTTCAAATTCACAAATCATAAGTGTTCTCTTCTTGAAACAGGGGGCGTTCCTCTGACAAGTTGGTTAACTTTTTTTCATGTGTCCTTTGATTGCTCAATGCGTGCTTTATGTCTGACATGACGAGTATGTAAGACAATTGATGGTATACACTTCTCTGGAGCCGGTGTTCTTAAAGCGTCTCTTTTCTCCTTTGATATCAACTTTATCCTCTTAAGGTCTTCCTTTGCTCTGATTAGTTTTCTATTTAGAAGGTATTGGAATATATGCACAGATTTCTCATCAAAACAGCCATTGATAGGTATTCTGAATTTAAGGAAACCGGGGATTAAATCTGCCCGTTTACAGTTATCCAGAAATTTGAAAAAAGAAAATGTTATTTTCTTCTTTCAACAGAGTCTTTTGGTATTGTAAATATTGTTTTCAACAGCTACTCCGCTTCAGTTCTGTGGCCATCAGGCGAAATGGGAGATACATTGTGGTCGTGAGTAATGTGAAGTCAAGAGACCAACAATTCAGTAAATATTTTCGTGTATTTCAAACATCATCAGACCAATTTGAAATATATAAAGAATACAACTACTCAGTTATATGACTACATTGTATATAATATATATAATATACAATTATTATATTATATATTATATAAAATTTATATTTTTATTTTGAAACCACTCATATATTATTTAAATCCTTAAATTGTTAAAATGTTATCTTAGATCTTAAATTGTTAAACTGTCAAAATTGTCACCATACCCTTTTCACTTCACCAAAGCTTTCTTTTTCTCTTACATTTTCTCAAATATCCTGCATGGATTTTACTAATTGAGGTTCATAAAAACTACCTCGAATTTCTTCGTTCTTTAAATCTCGTAATCGATAGGTCATAGGATTTTCATGTTGGATCTTATTTATTGTGAAACTCTCTTCTGTCCAATCATTGGTGTATCCCTTGTCAAACACCTTCCTTTTATACTTCGATATTCTGATCTTCGCATAATTAAATTTAGGTTTCTGTTTTACTAGTTCCATATCACCATATAAATTAAAGTAAACAAGTCCTTTTTTCTTTTTCATGGATGCTTCTGCAGGTGTCGTTTTTATTGAACTGTACCTGGTGTTATTGTACTTTTTTTACCAATATAGGTAGCATATCAAGATATCGTGCATTACCCTGGACAGTGAACTGCTTCCGTACTATGGAGTTATTCTCATTGTCATTTGAGTACATCTGTACACCATGTTTCTTTAATACGTCATTTTAATGTTTGTTATAGAGCCCTTTACCCATGTTGGTCCAAAGATACTTAGGAATTCTATCTTTTCAAAAAATGGTTTTGAATGCTTCAGTTACAGTTTCATTCTTCTTATGTTTCAGCGGAACAATCCATCGATATTTGCTGAATACGTCAATTACCATGAGAAGGTATTTATAGCTTTTATTCTATTTACTAAACTGTTGGTTATCAACTAGATCAGATGCCCATATCTCATCGAATGCATTAACAATATACCTGCGTCGAGTAAAATTTCGTTTTCTGGGTGCATGTGATTTATCAGCTGGTATTTTTGCCAGTTTTCTTCACTCGGACGGCTTTTTACGTATTTTGACTTCATTCCAAATCCTAGTCTGTGTTTTGTATTAGGAATTTCATCTAACTTTCTAATCATTTGACGGTCACGCCTTTATTTTTTCCCCGCATCATAATAAACATCATGATTTCGTTTACTCTGTTCTAATTATCTCTCGAGTATCTTTATCATACTTAACTGTGTAGTGAGAGGATTGCACGTACGCATTTACATGTACTGATCTGGTGTCTTACCAGCCTTTGGTTTTGGTTGCTCCCCGATAGCTTTGTGGAGATCAACTATATTACCTCGCTGCTCTACAAACTTACTCTTCCTTGAACCACAAACTAAAGAAATTGATTTAAGCATCAAGTTACCATTTTTAGATTTCTTAATTCTTCCATCTAAACTTTTTCTGAGCTACGTTTCGAGAGTTACTTCTCCAAGTCCCTCGAAACGTAGCTCAAAAAAAGCTAACAACTCATGACATGATGTTACATCTATAGCTGATATTCCATTTTATAACTCATACAGCTTGCAAATTTATGATTTTGGCTCCTAATCGTTTCCATACTATGATGCATGTTATTCATTAAAACTTCTCTTTAGTCTTAATGTTTGATATTGTTTTTGATTATATTCTTAATTCCTTTAGTAGTGTTACCTTTTGGGGTATATCATCCTTAATATAACTATACATCTCGGATCGCAATACAACAAATTCAACAACAGGAATTCCAACAGCTTCACCCTTAAATTTACCAATAACCTTTTTACTTGTATCATAATATTGCGGCTCTTCTGGATAATCACTCAAGTCAAATTTATCTTTATCATTCCAAAAATCAAGAAAAAATTCATCAGCTTTTATTTCATATGTAAGACGGTCAGCGTCAGTGAAAAGCAACTTAGCATTATTCCCATGTTTATTTTTGATATAATTATAGTGAAAATCATACATCAATGGTGTCTTCCTAAGATCAAGAATGGTAATACAAATATATACCGGTCTCTTTAAGATTAATCTTTCTTTAATCTTATGCACAGCAATTAGATTTTTATTAAAAATAATACTACTGATATAAGCTGGTCTAGAAGCTATCTTTAATAATTTCTTTTTATCAGTGACGAGTCTTACATCGACTCGCTTTCTCAGGTTTAATTTAGCCTTTCCAAATACCGAGTTAATCATTACGAAATGAAGTAAACGTCAAGATTACAAGTAGAAATAACTAAACTAAAGTGGTTCACCTCGACCATTTATTACCTGTCGTAGTTAATGATGATACTTCGTCCGGAGAAATATCAGACAATGCTTTCGTTCCTCCAGATCTAGAAACTCACAGTGCGATTTCTTCAGACACGAGTTCCTCCTCGGAAAGTGACTTCGAAGCCAAAGATGACAATGTTGATTCACAAACCGAAATGATAGACGTATCTTTTGTTGCCCATATTGTATTCCTAGTTTTGTTGGTGGGGGAGAAATGTTAGGAGCATATCCCCATTTTGCTTATACTTATTTTTTGTATTTGGTTTCCACCGTCATTCGTTTACTGTTCTAATAGGAATCTGAAGTCATCGATCTCTCTCTGATGCAGTATCTAACAACGCGACGTCTCAAACCATCTTGGGGCTTGACAAGGGGCCATGAACTGACTAACAGACAAAGTGCATTATGGCATGTCTCAATGACTGATACAGCAGAAGCTAAGAGAGCTATGTTTGATTTCACCAATAAAAAGTGGCAAACAAGTGATCAACATATGGACACATCACAACAATGAATTTCAAGAGATCATTTAGTTAGATTTAATATTCTTACAAGAGACCAATTTAGGTCGGAGAAAGCCTTTGGGGCTCAAAAAATAGGCGTACACGCGGTACTATTCCGAATGGCAAATTTAATAACTGGAAGGGGCAAATACAATCTGCATTAAGATTATCAATATGTTTTAATGTTATTCTTGAAACACCTTCCAAAACAACAGCTAGATCTAAAATGCACAAAAGACAAAGAAAATGGGTTGAAGTCTCCCGTGTTTGAGGTTTACGAGTTAAACCTCAAACCCATCTTCTGTGCTGAAAAATGATTTGGAATAGATTTTACCCCACCTTATTTTCCATATACCAGACTGCTCGATCCGTACGCGCATTCTGTCAGCCAGCGTACGACATCGTCCGAACCTATCACCACCACAATTTTTTGAGACCTGGCCTTATCAAACTGGCTACCGAAAAAGTTGTGGATGAGTGATAACTAAAAAACCTGGAAAATTACATGTCATTTGACTGTAAAACTTGAAATTGTTTGCAGGCAAAAATATAGTGTATAGCATCTCCAAGGTGATGCAGCANACCCATCTTCTGTGCTGAAAAATGATTTGGAATAGATTTTACCCCACCTTATTTTCCATATACCAGACTGCTCGATCCGTACGCGCATTCTGTCAGCCAGCGTACGACATCGTCCGAACCTATCACCACCACAATTTTTTGAGACCTGGCCTTATCAAACTGGCTACCGAAAAAGTTGTGGATGAGTGATAACTAAAAAACCTGGAAAATTACATGTCATTTGACTGTAAAACTTGAAATTGTTTGCAGGCAAAAATATAGTGTATAGCATCTCCAAGGTGATGCAGCAATATTAGAATAACTAAAAAAGGTCATTAAGCACTATTCTCTCTAAAAGCGACGATAACCGAATGCGCTTCAAGTTTAATCAATCGAGAAAGGTCATACGGTCAAAAATCTTTCAAAACTTCCAAAAATCCCCTGGATCTTGTCTGTGATAGAAATTACAACTGACCTCCATGTTCAAAGAACAAAACCTACTACTCTACTGTTTGGTTTCGCTTTTCTCGCATTTTACGCATGCACCTTACTATATCATTTCGCCCTATATCTTGGGCAACTTTCTCAAGTTTGCCCCAAGTAAAATTCGGTTCAAAACTTGTCAGTGTACTCAAGAACTCCAACATTGGACTGGAAGATTTTTGAGTGGATGATTCTATAATTTTTATTTTAGATGAAAGCCCATACTTGTCAGCAACCATCCTCCAGTCGCTTCGAGATGCGCTATCGTCCAATCTTAACAACAGTTCAATACCCACTCTATCGGTTCTTTCAATTCCCCATAACTGTTGGGTCTTTTCATATTTCTGAAGCTTTTCAATCACATCCTTTCTTTTTAATTCCTCCAAAACCTTACAAAAATCGCTAATTGTTATGTCTGGTTTCATATGCTCTAAAATTTGGAAAAACTCTACTGACGATTCACCACCAGTATGGTAAGAACAATCAATTTTAATAATAATCTCTTGTGATATTCCTGCAGCTGCAGCAAGCTCCCTCCAACCACCCATGCCACTGTAGTCTGCATCCAGTATGGAGGCAAGTTGTTTTTGTTCTCTAAAGGTCATATCCATTATCAATAAATCTAAAAAAAACAAAACCAAACAAATTAGCACAGTATTTAATGAACAGTTAAAATGATTTTACCAAGAATTCTTTGTGTAGGAAAACTTACACTTCAGTATAAAAATCCTGCTATTACTGTTTCTTGGTACCAATTAAACACTTAAAAGCATAAAAACGACGAAATACAAATAAGGTTAAAGAGACCCGTGTGACTAAATACAATAGGGGGCTCAAAACAGTAAATAAACATTTAATCTTTAATGAGTTAGTGCTGGAATGGTTTTCCATTCTTGGTTGTGTGTGTGTGTGCTGTCCACTGTGCTATTTGTTATCATGGAGACAAACCCCATTTTCCCCAAATCCTTATTTCATTCTCGCTAATTTAAGTAACGAATTATTACTTCGGGTGTTTCTTAACCCGAATGAGTTCAATTCAAATTTTTGTTAAAACCTTTCGTTTGCCGTTTTACACTTTAAACACAAAGCTGCGGAAATTATAACACTGCAGTTGCCCTTAATTTCTTCTGATCGGCCCAATAAACCTATCAGCAAAATATTTTTCTTACCCGAATCGACTGTCTACAATAAATTGCGAAAATTTTCAGATTTAGTTTCATACCCCCGATAGCCAATTACTGGTCTCTGCATATAGGTACTGTTTAACTAACGCGAAAGTAGTAGGTACTGTTTAACTAACGCGAAAGTAGTACAAGATAANTTTCATTCTCGCTAATTTAAGTAACGAATTATTACTTCGGGTGTTTCTTAACCCGAATGAGTTCAATTCAAATTTTTGTTAAAACCTTTCGTTTGCCGTTTTACACTTTAAACACAAAGCTGCGGAAATTATAACACTGCAGTTGCCCTTAATTTCTTCTGATCGGCCCAATAAACCTATCAGCAAAATATTTTTCTTACCCGAATCGACTGTCTACAATAAATTGCGAAAATTTTCAGATTTAGTTTCATACCCCCGATAGCCAATTACTGGTCTCTGCATATAGGTACTGTTTTGATGAGCTCATGACTAACGCGAAAGTAGTACAAGATAAAAAAATTTTGTGAAAATAATATAACATAGAATCTGTATTATATTATTTTCATAATTGCCCTGCCCTCCATGTATGTTGCGATTAGTTGATCCGACTTGGAAGGGAAGCCGTCGTTCCTTGGGAGGGGCTCAGCACTATATGTGTGATTGGGATGTGATGTCCAACGATAGGGATTTAGAGTAAGAGCTGCACGCTTCAAAAGGAAGATATGATTGAAAAAATGACTTGCCAAAGATCAAGCGCTGATAGCTCAGGTGGTAGTGCATGTGCACTGGTTAACATTAACTTCCGTGCAAACATACGTCTCTTCAAAAATTTTGTATCTAACATTTCTGAAACGCAAAGATCAACATTGGAATACCATTTGAAGAAGACTCCCATTTTTTCCTATATAGAATTCATATGAATGGTACAATCTTGTGCCCTCATTCCGTACATAAGAAAAACGTGATTATCTGTATCTGACAAACGGTAAACTTAATCGACTTAATTAAAAATAAAAACACAATTTTGGGCCAGATTCTAGAAGTAAAGTATTAAATATGTTGAACATTTGTGCATGTGCATGTACGTCTACTTTATGTGCAAAGTAGGAATTTTCTCTGATTGCGTCCAAGTTAAGGTGGGGCGATTCACAACGTCGACAGCTCAGGGTGAAATCGACTAGCGATTGTTAGCATGAGAGAGCGAGGTGATTGGTCGAAGAACAGGTCAGCAGGAGATGGTGTATTTTTGCTAACAGGTGTGGTTTTCAAGTTGTGAAGTGAAAGTTGGACATCTTCATTGTTGTGTTTAACCTTCTTCAGGGCTCTCTTTATGGTTTGGGTTAGATGCTCGACAAGGCCATTACTTTGTGGGTACTTAGTACTGCTTGTAATATGTAAGATATCCTATTCTTTACAAAAGTTGACATAATCTTGTGCACTAAACTCTGGACCATTGTCGGCAATAATTTCCTACGGTATACCGAATTTTGCAAAAACTTGCTGTGGTATGTTGAATGCCTGTATTGTTTTCTGCATTGGAAAGAAGGCTAATATCAAAATAGTCAGTTGTATAGTCAACAGTCCTAAGGTATTTTTTATTAAGTACGTGAAATAGGTCAGTGCCAACTTTATACCAGGGTACCATTGGTATAGTATGGTGAATCATTGGTTCACATGGTTGTTGGTTGCGGAACTGTTGGCATTTGCTGCGGGTGATGATAGCACCTTCGAGTTGTACATCCTTGCCTGGCCAATACAAGGCAGAATGAGCTTTCAATTACTCTTTGTGATGCCAGGGTGCCTTGATGAAGGATATGAAGTATCTCTTTTCTCATGGTAGAGACGATGATGCGGTTATCTTTCAGAACGTTATGGTCACCGACAGATAGTTCATCTCGAAAGGTATAGTATGGGCTGGTGGATGGATCTACCTGGGAACGGTTGTTCTGCCGGGAATTATGGATGTGTTGAACAAGCGCGGTCAGTACATCATTTCTGGAAGTTTCTTGTTGGAACTGTGACATTGTTAACAAAAACAGATAATTTCTTGTCGGATATTTCAAGTGTATCATCTGGGTGTGTAGCTTGACTAAGTGTGTCAATAACAAGTGCATCTTTTCCTTGTTGGTAATCCATAGTAAAGTCATAACACTGGAGTCAGAGCAGGAATCGTTGGAGTCGGAGCAGGAATCGTTGGAGTCGGAGCAGGAATCGTTGGAGTCGAGCTGGAGCATTAGATACAAGTTTATTGGATATCGACTTCAATGGCTGATGATCATTACAAATATTAAAGTATTGCCCATAAACATATTTACGAAACTTTTCACAGGCAAAAACAAAGGACAACGTTTCTCTATCTAGTGGGTAGTAGTTGTGTTCTGATGGATTAAGATATTGAGATGCAATGGCGACAGGATGCCAAGCACTACCATGTTGTTGTTCAATCACAGCACCCAATCCCAACTGTGATGAGTCAGAGAAGATTCGTGTTACACGGTTACGATTTAATTATTTCAAAACAGGGCTAGAAGTAATCATTGTTTTGAGCTTTTTAACGGCTTCAATTTGTGGAGCCTCAAAATGCTAGATAACATTTTTAAAGTAAGGAGCATAATGGTGCAGTTACATCTGATAAATTAGGAATAAATTTTCCAAGATAGGTGACCACACCAGAGAATCGATGTAGTTCTTTAATGTTAGTTGACTTTTGGGATTTCAACAACAGCAGCAAGTTTGTCAAAATCTGGCTCCACGCCTTACCCTGAGATTGTGACCTAAAAATGTCATTTCAGTTATCATAAATTGGCATTGTCCTTTCTGGGCTTGAGTCCACTTTTACGGATAGCCTCTAGGAACTTATAAATACGGTTAGGGAATTGATCTTGGGATGATCCCCATAAAATAATGTCATTTTGAGCATTGGCTGTTCTTTCAACACCAGAGATGATATATGCCAAGTCTGGATTAACCGATTTCACTTGCAGAGATAATACAATAAGGCATGCGAGGAAATTGGAAGTGACCAATGTTGGTATTGAAAATTTGGAGTTCGGAGCTTTCTTCATATAGTGGTACTTGCTAGAATACATGTTATGCATCTAATTTTGTAAAGTATTTAGCTCCCGTCATCTGAGATATGACTTCTTCAGTTGTCGGTAACTTGTCGTGATGATGTTTGATGGCTTTGTTGAAGATCAAGGTGGAATGGAGTGAGCCATATGGTTTTTCTACTACAAGTGAACTAACCCAGTAAGTCGGTTCAGTAACAGGTAACATATTGGTGCTTAAGGAAAAGAGGAGTCAGTGGATTCAAAATGCGTATGCTACACTCACTCATTAAACAGGGATATTCAAATTAAACCATCTACGCTGGAACTTCATTAAACTAATGAATATATGCTTAAATTAATTTTTATTCCATGTCTTGCTTTAGCTGGAGTCAATAACCCAGTTCAAATGAGAAATTATTAAGAAATCTTTTAATGCCCCTTGGGATTTGCTACCTCATAGGTGTGTATAAATGTATTAACAAATCAGGACCTTCAGAATTTTGGGCACTGTCCTTCTAGACAGATGAAGTTGGCCATTTTTTTGCCTTTATGAATTTTTGGCCATTTTTAAAGAATTATCCCAAAATTATCAGAGTTATTGAAGTTTGGTCGTCAGTTTATGTTATGTATATTTATATGAAATTTTTATAGTAATAATTGATCTTTAGGTTACAGTCATGAGTCAAAATATAAAATACAATTTCCGCTTCAGCGATTGCTTTATTTTATTCCCAACTTTGAGGAATATGAAGGGTACATTACATTGGTTGTTACTTTTTTAAAAAACGTTTTCACATTGTTGCCACATTTAAATACATATTGCAACTCTCCAAACCATATCCAAATCCACTTTCAAGGAAACTTCATTCAAACGTCCTAAAAATTACTTTTCCAGGCAGGTGGGAGTATGCAGTCAACATTTTCACATTTTATGATATTATTGTAGAAAATCTGACAAATCAAAAACAGCTGGTTTCCTTTTCATGTAGTTCTCATGGGACAAAATGATATAATTTCAGAGAAAAGTCTGGTCTTGATATTGTTTCAGGATTCAATTTGCTCCAGATTGCAAAATTCTAACTTTCACAAATAGCAAAAATTTATAATTGTCAAAAATTCAAATTCTTTAGGATACTGAGTTTAAATTCTGTATTAACTATATATATATATATATATATATATATATATATATATCAACCTTAATTTAATGCAGAGGTTTTACAAAATGTAAACAAAAAAGATTAAGTGGTTGGATGAATAATAAAACATTACCTTTTTTCTGAAGTGGCATTTGAACATCATCACCTTCTTCCTGAATACCATACGGTATCGAGTGAGCCATTTTCAATGCACATAAATTTGAGCCACCGTGACTAAAATGTTAAATTAAAACAAGAATTTCAAATATTAGAATAACCCATAATCAGGCTACATATGGGATGGACTTTTGTTAGTATTACTCATAAAGTATATGAGCATTGACAGCCAAAAATACCAAGATGATTTCCCAGCTCTGTTGTGATTGACAGCTTACCTGGAAAAGCAGAATGTGGCAATTACATTGTTAAGTCAAAAACACTCTTTATTGTAAACCTGAAGGAAAGAATTGACCACAAAAAATTTCCACTCATCACGTGTGAAACATAGCAATGTTCTTTAGATTAATCAGCAAGTAAACAGACTTTTTTATACTAATTTGCTTGCAAATAAATAGCAATTTATCCTTGAATCATTTTTCTATACAAATTTCTGATCTACTCTGTTTATACTACAATTGGTATCACGTTTCTTGTGACGTATACTTTCAAGGATTGTCCAATGCGGGTTTAACGAGTCTGACTTTGTAGGGGTAGTGGTTCGAATCTTGCGTCCCATACACAATTCTACTGGACTATAACCATTTGCTAAAGGCATTGCTCGATAAGCTTAGAGCGTTTTGTATGGATCATCGTTTTTCTTAAGTAGGTTTTTGATTGTCTGTACTACACGTTCGGCCTCACCGTTGCTCTGCCCGTACCTTAGACGTCTGGTCCTGTGTTCGAAATTGAAGTCTTTTGAGAATTTCCTGAATCTATCACTCGCATACTGTGGTCCATTATCAGATATGAACGTTTCTGGTATACCATGACTGTAGATTGATTTCAAATGTACAACTATGTCTTTGCTAGTCTGTGAAGATAATTAGGTGACTTTGATAAGCAAATATGTGGCATTTTAATAGTAGAATAAATTTTATCCAACTCATTTCCACGGTCTTAGTGGTAGAGGTGTGACAGTAAACCGTTCTTTAACTCTTTAACTCAATCCATATCTGGTTTGATTCCGTCTCCGTTGATTATCTGGCCCACAAACTTGATTTCTCTCTTGTTGAACTCACATTTTTCTTTGTTAAATGTGACCCAATTTTTCAAGTCTGTTTGTAAATGTCTGTATGTTCTGTTTCATTTGTTCCATACACTACAACATCATTAGTTTGACATACTACCCCTGCGCATCACTCCAAGATATTTTGCATCTTTTTCTGGAAATGGTCTGAAGCCGATGAAATTCGGAAAGCCAATCTGCAGAAACTATATCTTCCGAATAACGTAATAAATGTTGTCAAAAGTGCAGACCCTTCCGTTAGCTCAACTTGCCAAAAGCCTGAATTTGGGTCCAATTTGCTGTAAATCTTTGCACCAGTCAACTGTCCCAATGTTTGACCAATAATCGCAGGTGGGTGTTTTTCTCCCTCCACACCCCAATTGAGCTTAGTCAAGTCCACGCAGATTTTAACTTGGTTATTTGCCTTGGGAACTACAACCATTCCCGCAAACCAATCTGTTGGTTGGTCAACGCGAGAAATAACACCTAATTCCTCCATTCTTTTTAATTCTTCCATCACGTTGGGAAATATGGAGATAGGTACTCCGCGAGGTGTTGCTAACGGAAATGGGAACGCATCTAGTCTTACCTTTATCGTATATTTCCCCTTAAGTTTGCCTAAGCCTGTAATTAATCTTGGGCACTTTGTTTCTAATGATGATTCGGGGTTTTCCTTTTTTGTAATTTCTCCTTGACGTTTGACAAGCTGGAGGGATTCTACTGCTGGTCTACCTAATAATGGGCGTTTTAAGCCAGCAACTACATAAATTTTCTGGCTGGAGGTAGTGTTTTTAGTAAAACAATCAAGATTTCCAGTGAACATTTCTTTGATGCTTAATGTATTACATCCTGGTCCATGGAGAGCTTTGTCCGATTGCCTCAATACTGTTTAATTTTGTACATATACTGTTGGGTATTACAGTAAAGTCGGCCCCTGTGTCCGTTTTGAATGTCTCACTTTTATTAAACTCCTGCATTTCAATATTGACTAGCCATGGCTTAGAATTAAACTACCAACTTTTCCGAAAAAAACTTTTTCCTCCCCACTTCCTGGTGACATTGGATAAACAATATCGCTGAAAATGTCTTCTTTTCTTACATTTGTTACAAATTTTATCTTTCACCGGACATGCACCTCTCGAGTGACCTGGTGAGTAACCACAACGGGTGCATTTACTTTTATAACTTCCTGTATATTGACTGTAATTACTACCACCATTAATTCCGGGTTTGTTTACGTTTTTCTTAAGATTTACAGCATGTCTGTCAGAGTTGTTTCCCTTGATGTAGTTTAGTTTTCCACGTGGTTTAAATCTCCCTTTTGCAAAGTCAACCTTCTGTTCACTTGTGTCATTTCTAACAACACCCTGCTGTTTCTCTACACTTTCTTATCCTCTAGCCTGTTGTACTGCCTTTTCTAAAGCGAGTTCGGCATCCAACTGCAATTTTACGGCAAGTCTCTCATCTAACAATCCTACGACTATACGATCTAATCGTTTCATCATGTAAATCTCCATAATCGCAGTGTTCAGCAAGCTGATAAAGTAAAGTTACAAATGTATCGACTGACTCACCTTCCTGTTGTTTGCGTTGATTAAATTTTACCCTTTCATAGGCGGCGAAAAATGAGATATTCCTCGAATTTCTTTTCAACTGTATCATATTTCTTTTTCTCGTCTTCACTTAAATTTAGCGACGTTAAAATATCTTCAGCATTACTGCCCATTTTGTATATATATGCGTGTTTACTTGGACTTCTTCATCCTTTGTTTTTAAGTCGGAACTTGGCGAAACCGCTTGAATCTTTGTATCCATCTACAAAGTCACGTTTCTGGGTGAGAAAAATTGAACTGTTCTGGTGCTGAGACTTGATACGTTGCCATATTTCATTAAATCTGTCATTGTATTACTCCATCAATATCTTAGGTTCGCTTCAGTTCTGACACTGTGTTATATTACCATTTGAACGTCCATGATGACTTGAGATAAGACAGAGGCACAATAACAAAGTGTGTTGTCATCCATGTTTAATACCGTAAACTCTCTGAACTAGTTTGGACGCATGCGCATTACAATACGAGTATTAATATGCAAATCACATAACAGTCAGTATCTAGTAAGCAAAAGTATGCGCTGAGACGATGATCAGTAGATTGTTGACCAACTACATAGTGGGCATGAAGAGTGAAGAGTGGTATCAGTTTCTGCTTGGGCTGCTGTGAGAGAAAAATATGTCATGGATCAGTGTTGTGGAAGGTTTGATGAGTTTGACATTGGTCCAACTATTGATTTTACCGAATAGAGTTTCTAAGGCTTGTGAAATCTCTGGTTTGATGCTGGTTAGTGTGCATGATCTCAGCTCTGTACCCCAGTGCTGCTTCACTGACGTTTGGTAATAAAGATGAGTTAGCTTCAACTACAGTAGCACAATGTTATTAAGGGGTGGAATTAAGCCTTATTCCTCTTTTGGAGGGTTGTCATCATGTGTGATACCTCCTGTAGGTGATAACAAATAATCTTCTATGAAGGCTAAGACTTCCTGAAGTATTCTGGGTGCTCACTTGTTCTAAATTAATATCTGCTGAGTCAAAGAAGCATGCTCCACTGGGCTGAAACACACAATGGGATCTTATACATTGGCTATTATATTGTCACTTAAGAGAGTTTTAATGATATTCTTACTAGAAATGACAGGACAGTAGTTTGCTATCTGTAAACAGAAGGACTGTCCAAGCAACCGTTCAGGATGAATGGCTTATTGAGCAGCAGTCATTCTAATGGGTTCAGCAACAGTAATTGAGTTGTCAGTAAAGCCCCCTTGTGGTCTTCTTTGCCCAAATAAAACCACTCACAAGGAATGGTGAAAAAGAAGAGTCTAATGATAAAACGCACTTCAGGTATTCCTTTCAAGTTTTAAAGCTGTTGTCAGTCTCCACTTTTGTTAAGCACCACTGCCCTGGTGCCCTATGGATGGCCACCTTGACTATGACAGATTGTTTCACCTGGTTCCATTACTACCACGTAACAGTTATGTCATAACTTAAGCAATGTGCTAGTGATAAGAGTTTATAAATCAGTTCTGTCACCATGTGATTTGAGTCATAAATAAATAGGAACCCACTAAATAAAACACATTTTTGTAAAGACCACCTTTTTCATGAAAAGGAAAACAGGAAAAGTCACAGGTTTACAGAGGCATGACAAATGGTGGAGCGAATGGAAACATAATATGGTAAACTAGTGATAAAAAACAAATGTGCTAGCATGATAGGAGAGTCAGATGACAATCCTCTGTCATTAAAATCAACAAAAGAAGTAAAGAAAAATGTTTTTTATCCTGACTGAAGAATGTACTAACTCGCCTTTTCATATTGCATGTTATTATTTCTCATTCAAGGCTTTCTAATGGGTAAAGATTGCCCAGTTCCAGTCAAAACTTCAAGACAAAGAATTTGAATTCAGACACTTATAGCTAAACTAATCAATGCAGGATCCCAGGATCTACATTTTTGCTTGGAAAAATATATTTCAACTGAAATAAAGGAGAAAGGAAAAGATCTACACACGATGAACAATAATTATTTTTTATTATGTTTTATTATGATGTCCTGCTTATGGCGTTAAACTGCATCCGGCAGTGGAGTTTCGACGTCGGCGAACGAGGTTACCCTTTAGGTAGGTGTACTACCTGTTAGCCCTGGGTAGGTGGAATTCATTAGCCTTGTTTGGCAGTCCACCTAGGAGAAGGAAAACTCTGATTTTAAACCATAGCCTAGCCTGAGTCCTGGGTATGGCTGTAAGCGGCATCCCCCCTCCATGGGTTATGAGTTGCCATAACCTGGCAGGGCTTAGCGGTAGAGATCGGCAGACTGATGTTCTAGTGTCTATAGCTATAGTGATTTAACGGAAGATCCTTACTAGAGAGGAAAACGGCAAGGCACATCGCCCAAATGTGGGAACGGCGGAAAACTCAAGATGCCGTAAAATTCTGAGTTGGGATGGTAGTGAGGACAGACGATTCCATGAAAAAACATGTTCCAAATCATTTATGACAGAATCATATACAGAAATAGTGTTACGTGGTGCCGTAGACTTCAGAGATCTGTCGGTAACGTCTCCGGTTTCACCCCTTGCAGGAGTGTGTGTGTGGGGGGGGGGGGGGGGAAGGGTGTT
>RDPX01000031.1:571359-586813 GCA_003991215.1 Morbakka virulenta
GGGTGGGGGGTGGGGGGGGGGGGGGGGGGGATCGTTATCCAGCATGCGAAAAGATTCAGGGTGTGCTCTCTCAATGTGAACATCCTGAGTGGAAGAGTACGCAAGGTAGTGGAAACATCTGCCCGACGAAGAATTGACATATGTTGTGTTCAAGAGACCAGGTATCGTGGTGGACATTGTCGTGCTATCAAAGGCAAGGATTCCAAGCTATTCTGGTCTGGTAATGACAATGGTACGGCTGGAGTAGGTGTGTTTGTAGCAGAAAAGTGGATTGAGAAGGTATTTTATGTGCAGCGTGTTTTCAACAGGATCATCCTTGTGAAGCTCATAGTGGGCAGGCATGTACTCAGCATTTTGTCTGTTTATGCACCTCAGAGCGGTCTCAGCGATATGCAGAAAGACCAGTTTTATGACCAACTGCGTACAGTCTCTACGACAATTCCTGTATCTTGACCTAATGATTCCATGCGGGGACTGAAATGGTCATGTTGGTAGTACTGGTACTGGTTACAAAGAAGTGCATGGTGGTCTAGGATATGGCAGAACAGAGCCTGACACAGATGGTGAAAGGATTCTTGAGTATGCGCCAGCATTTTGTCTCCTCATTGGCAACACTTGCTTCAAGAAACGTAACAGTCACCTTGTAACATACCAGTCTGGAAATGCAGCTACACATTGACTTCATCTTGCATCAAAAGAACATGTGTAAGCTTGTCACAGATGCAAAGGTGATCCCTGGTGAAGAAGTTGCCCCATAGCATCAGCTCCCAATTTGTGACATGCTGATTGACATGCCGTCCCCAGCCAAGCGCAAGTTCACACCTCGCCTTAAAGTCTGAAAACTCAAGGATGTTCCAACCTGCAAGCACTTCCAGGAAGTCTTAGAGTCACATGTTTCTGACTCAGCAATGGGAGCTGGAGCCACTACTGAGGAAATTCGGGCTAATCTCAAGACAGGTTTACTCAAGACAACTGAGAAAGTGTGTGGCATTGCACAATCTCATTGATGGCGACGAGAAACGTGGTGGTGGTCAAACCATGTGGAAAAGACTATCACAGCTAAACGGTTAGCTTTTACGGGCTGGAAATCTGGAAATGGCGCAAGAACGGAGTATGACAAGGCCAAGCGTACATCAAGACAAGCAGTTCATCATGCTCGCTATGAGGCTGATATACAGATTTATGCAAATGTAGATACCAAGTCTTCAGAGGTGTACCGACTTGCAAACCAGATGCGTCAGGAGAATGCTGATGCTGTGGGTGACCAACCAGTACAATATGATGCAGGTGAGATGTCATTGAACCAAGACACAAAGGAGAAGGCTTGGTTAGAGCATTAAGAAAGGCTCCTGAATGTGGAATTTGACTGGGACGAGGGACATTTAGCAGATGAACCAACAGTGGAAGGGCTAGCTGTCCCAATAACCGTAGATATGGTAAAAAAGGCCATCTCCCAGATGAAGTCAGGATATCATCGGAGAAAAGTGCATCAGGAATGACAATGGAGAATATTCAACAAGTGAGCTTGAAAAGATGAGCTTGAAAAATGCCTGGAAGTGCTACTATGAGAGATTGTTGAACACAGAGTTTTCTTGGGACAGACAAAAACTGGGAGAGGTAGAAACAGTATCTCGACCAGCCATTCTTATTGAGAAAGAAATGGTGAGGGAAGCAGTAAAGAAAATGAAGAAAGCAAAAGCAACCGGTCCTTCAGGAGTTGTAGCAGAGATGGTCAAAGCTGCAGGTGAGAGAGGTATAGAGATGATCACTGATTTAACAAATCAGATCATAAGAGATGGTGTCATTCCTGAGGACTGGGAAATAAGTACAATTATCAATTGTTACAAAGGAAAATGAGAAGCTCTAGAAAGAGGTAATTACAGAGGATTAAAGCTAATAGACCAAGTCCTGAAAGTTGTTGAAAGAGTTATAGAAAAACAAATTAGAAGTGAAATAAACACTGATGACATGCAACCCGGTTCTATGCCTGGACGACGAACTATTGATGCCGTTTTTATCTTTAGACAAATGCTAGAGAAGTACCTTGGGAAGAACAAGAAGCTGTACTTTGCTGTTGCGGATTTGGAAAAGGCCTTTGACAAAGTGCCAAGAGAAGTTGTTTGGTGGGATTTACAGGAAACTAGGAGTAAGTGAATGGCTGATTAAAGTTGTTTAGGCAATGTACAGAAATGCTAAAAGTCGGATAAGGGTCAACAGTTCCTATACTGAGAGTTTTGGTGTTGAAGTTGGAGTTCATCAGGGATCTGTACCAAGTCCACTGCTTTTTATTTGTGTTTTGGAAGCACTGTCAAGACAGTTTCGAAAGGGTTGCCCAAAGGAATTGCTATATGCAGATGACCTGGTTCTCTCCAGTGAGACATTGGATGGTCTACTTGCTAAGTTAAAGACTTGGAAGAAGGGTTTGGAAGGTAAAGGTTTGAGAGTGAATATGGGAAAGACAAAAGTGATGGTCAGTGGTCGCAATTTAGGAAAGCCATTGGAGAAAGGAAAGTTTTCCTGTTCAGTCTGTGGGAAGGGAGTTGGGAGCAACTCAATCTATTGTAGTACTTGCAAGCACTGGGTACATAAACGGTGCAGTGGAATTAAGGGCAAACTGACATGAAGTAACCATTTTAGCTGCAAGAGGTGCACAGAAGGAGAGGCAACCTGTGACTTAAACCTATGGAAGGTGCATTTGGAGGTTGAAAAAAGTTGTCCAGACGTTTTGCTACCTTGGTGACACCTTTGNCTACATGCTACAAACAGTTCTGGTTACTGATTGCATAAGTATGAATTGCAGAGGAAACTACAAAAGACTGCTTCCTTCAACAATTATGGCAACTCATTGAAGATGGACAGCAATGTGTCCTCAAGACTTTCTCAAATGATGTTAAGAAGTTTGAAAGTAACAGTGGTCACAATTTAGGAAAGCCATTGGAGAAAGGAAAGTTTCCCTGTTCAGTCTATGGGAAGGGAGTTGGAAGCAACTCAATCTTTGTAGTACTTGCAAGCACTGGGTACATAAACGGTGCAGTGGAATTAAGGGCAAACTGACATGAAGTAACCATTTTAGCTGCAAGAGGTGCACAGAAGGAGAGGCAACCTGTGACTTAAACCTATGGAAGGTGCATTTGGAGGTTGAAAAAAGTTGTCCAGACGTTTTGCTACCTTGGTGACACCTTTGGAGCTCAGGGAGGAGCTGGTGCAAGTGTAACAGCAAGGGTTAACAGTGGATGGAGTAAGTTCAGGGAGCTGATGCCATTGTTAACCAGCAGAGCTCTGCCATTACCTACCATAGTTAGAGTCTACCAGGCATGTGAACGTAGCACAATGATGTATGGTAATTAAACTTGGCCAGTAAACGCTGACGGTGTCAGCCGCATGGAGCAGAATGACATGAGAATGATAAGATGGATGTGCAACCCAAGTCTGAAGGCCAGGCTCAGTTCTGATGAAGTCAGAAGGAGATTGAATCTGGACAGTATTGGCAGCTGTATGCAGCGTAGGAGGCTTCGTTGGCTTGGTCATGTGGAGAAAATTGACAAGAATGTTTGGGCAAGTAGATGCAGAACAATCAAGATGACAGTAACCACTGACAGAGGAAGACTGAAGAAAACATGGGAGGAAGTGATAAGGATGGATCTCAAAAAAAAGGTGTCAGCAGAGACCTGGTGAAGGATAGGATAACTTGGACGTCGATTTTAAGAAAGCGTCCAACACATGCTAGCGTGTAAAATGGACGTTAAATCGTATACGATGATGATGATGATTTATATTTATATTCTTTTTGTGCAACTTTTCCTAAATTCACTATGTGGCCAATGCTTTCTCCTTTTTCTGTATAGATTGACCGAAACGGTGATTCCATCAACTTATCTGAATTATTGAGCTTGATGCAATTTGTTCTTATTCCCTGCTCATGGGCAGCAAAAACAAAAGCTAAATCACTCCTTTGTAACCATCTCCACAAATTGTTCTTATAAATATCATAACTTCCTCCCTACAATAAAGGATCTCATTCAAAGGTGTGCTCTTTTCTCCAACAGTGCTTTGAAATTTCATGACCTCAAGTGTCATCTTTTTGAAAACTCTGCTGTGTCGTTCTTTTCGACCTAGGAAACACTTTGATTCTCCAATATGGAAGGTAGGACAATCTTTACAATTGTCTGTAAACTATATTGTTTCTCTCTTCAAGTGGAACTGCATCCTTTGACTTCGGGAGTATCATCCTAAGGGTGGATGTTGTGAAAAATGAGCACTTGATATTACATTGTCAGGGAGTTCATCTTAGCTGCTTATTGATGCCTTTGACACATGGCAGATGTGTTTGCTTTACAGCTTCTTTTTTATCTTCGTGATCATGCCTGCTAGTTTTTGTAATGCCCTCTGGACACCAATAGTATGGTATCCATTGGATAAGAGAACTTTTTGAAGGTATTTTTCTTCCTTTCTGAGGTTGTATGAGTTTGAAATGGTGCTTCTTGCTCCTAAGGTGTGATGTATTATTAAGGTACTGGTCAGTATGAGTTTCTTTCCTGTAGATAGTAACAGAAATTGCGCAATTTGCTTGTCTCTTCACTTGGTCATCAAGGAAGGACAATTGTCCTTTCCTCCTTTCTCCATGTTGAAAAGGATGTTTGGTTGAAGACTGTTGATGTGCTCAAAGAAACATTGTACATGACCTTCTTTAATAATTGTGAAAACATTGTCAATGTATCTATCCCAGAGAGTTGGCCCTTTGTTTGCTGTTGAAAATTTGTGCCTTCAAAGGTTTGCAAGAAACTTTCAGCAATCACACAAGATGCTTGAGCTCACATAGCTATGCCACTGTTTTGTGTGTAAATGTCATTGTTCAATAGAAAGCATGTGCTGGTAAGGAGTAATTGCAGTAGATTCAGGATGCAGTTCTTGATGACAATGAATCATCATGTTTAAGTAGGTCCTTGATAATTCATAAAGTGTTATCAACAGGTATACCTGTGTATAATGAAGTGGTACCAGTAGCGACCATGATTTCAGCTGCTTGGATTCTTTGTTGTGTGATACGGCTCTAAAACTAGTGCTGTTGTTGCAGTGATGTGGCTTCTTTGTCTTCTTTGAGCATGGACATAGGAGGCCAGATATGTGATGTGTGAGTGAATGAAGTGAACTACCAGCATAGGCTATGATTATATATTGGGATACATTGTGCTTGTGTATATTTGATAATCTATAAAACCTTAGTAAAGGCAAGTCCTAATGTTTCAATCTGTGGTAGAGGAAATTATCTAGAAGATGTATTTTACATGATCCAATAAGTGCGTTGCTTACTCTGGTTTTGGCTGTATTCATTGGATTGTGATTAACTGTGGTATATGATCCATTGTTGAGATATTCATGGCATTTTTGGATGTAATAGGCTTTCTTAAGGATCACAGCTGCATACCATTTGCTAGCAGGAAGGAGAGAGATTGAAACAACTCTTCTTAGGTTCTTGATGGCGCATCTTTTCTTTTTGGTGAGGTTGTCAATAATTACTTTGTAAGATTGAAAAATGAGACTTGTTTTTGGTTGAATTTGTCACCTTCACTTTTGGAAAGACTTTCTACTGTACTGCCATTTCAACTCAACTCAGAAAAAGCATGCAACTCATGCAATGATAAACATCCTACATCAATGGCTTCAGCTGGGTCCACAAAGTCAAGAATTTTAAAGATTATTTGAGAGTGAAGAAGAACTTGAGTCATTTTATGATGATATCCAACAGGCATGGAAAGAGAACAAGTCAGCAGACATCACAATCATTCAAGATGACTTTAACATTAAAGCATGGGTAGGCTGTTTTAAAAAAACATTTGGTCCTTTTGGGCTGGGAGAAAGAAATGACAGGGGTCAGATGCTTATGAAATGATCTCATTCCAAATAATCTATGATTGGAATCACCTGGTTTCCAAAACATCCTTGATGATTTGCAAGTTGGCAAAGCCCAGGAGATAATTACAGTAAACAAATAGACCACTTTAATCAGAAAGTGATAGAGACTGAATGATTTCATGCATGACATAGCTTGGAGCACACTCCAAAAATGATCATAAAAAAAAAACAAGATCAAATTGGCAAATTGATGACAGGTGGGATCCTAGAAATAATGGAAACAAGAAAAATGCTAAGGTTATCAACAAAACTGAATTCAAAAACATATACAGTGAGATAAAAAACAAATGCAATGAAGCATAAGAAGCATGGCCTACCTCACAATGCAAACAGATTACACATCTTTACATCAGAGACTAAAACTATGCACCAAAAGATCAGAATACTTAGCAGAAAGAAACCCTGGTGTGCAACTGAGGCAATAAATGCAAAGAATGGATACATCATCATGGAGAAAGACAAGATTCTGCAAAGATGGGCAGAGAACCCTCTGAAACAACTTTAAAAGACCATCAATATTGAAAAGTGAGGTGCATTTTACCTTGATGATGATGCATGGATGATGCATGGCAAGGTACCAGGGCAAGACAATGTAATCATCAGGTAATCTGATGCTTTAAAGGCATACAGAATAGATTGATTACCACCTTGTCAACAACATCTTCAATACAGGAGGCATACACCTACATTTATTAACATCAACATTCATTGCTCTTCCTAAAAAACAGGAGCAGTCAATTGTGAACTCCACATTACTATCAGTTTAATGAGCCACCTTAACAAAGTACTAATAAAAATTGTGATGCTCTGGGCCAGGAAAAACATAAGCCAGAAATCCTTGAAAAACAGTGTGGCTTTGTAGAAGGAAAGGGGACTTCAAAATCAAAGTTGGAGAGAAGAACATCAACAAATTGAGATCTGTAGATGATAACAAATTGGCTACAGAAAATGAAGATCTCCAAAATCTGGTTAGCATCATAAATGATGTGAGTGAAAAGGTGCGGCTTGATTTAAATGTACATAAAACACTGTGCATGACTGTGATGGGAAAAACATCACATATTTACCATATAACAATAAAGAGCAAAATGTTAAATCAAGTAGAGAAAATTTAAGAATCTGGTAATATAAATAACATTAAAAAATATATAACTCTGAAATTAGCTATGGAATTGGTTACATAAAGGCTGCTTTTAAACTATGGAAAAATAGAAAGATCTCAACCAATATCAGGAGGAGGGTTCTTAAAAGTATACCCAATCCTAATGTATTGATCTAAAACATGAAATAACAACAGCCAAGATCTGAAGAGGTTAGAGGCCATAGAAATGTAGCATTATTTTTAGGATTCTTAATTTATCCTTCAAGGACGATGTGGATAATGAAGATGTGCTTAGAAATACAGGAATATCAAGATTCCTTTAAAGAACAAAAGAACATTACAAAGTGACACGTAACATTCTTTGAGCATGTCATCTCCAAACTTGGAATGAAACATGTTAAAACAAATGAAAAGATTTGTGGGAGAAGGTAAAAGCAGAGAGAGAGAGAGAGAGAGAGAGAGAGAGAGAGAGAGAGAGAGAGAGAGAGAGAGAGAGAGAGAGAGAAGAGAGAAGATGCTGGATGGCCTCAAGGCATGGCTGGGAACATCACATCCACTTAAACAATCTCCAGTGTCTGGGCACAAAGGAAATGGAAGACCTTGATTGCCAAAACTACAAAGCATGGTACCCAATGGTAATGAGATTCATAAACTCTCTCAGCATAGTGAGATTTTGCATCAGAAATAATCTCTTTAGCAACCATTGGTACACTCTTTAAAAGAAATATTGAAACTGAAGACTGAATCCCAAACAATATCACCAAGAAATTGATGAAATCTATCACAGTCTCCCTGACCAAATTTAAAAGCCATACTATGGTGTGGTTTGTCAAGAAGACATGAAACACTTCTCTTATCCTGTACAGTGGAAACATCCTCATAAGAAGAAACCATACAATGCTCAGGAATGTAAGTCTGAAAGTTCTAAAAAAAATTAATTTTTATGCATCTGAATAGTATAAACACTGACTTATTTTATGCTTTGAAATAGTGGTCTGATCATCAGCTGTTTCAGTGGCTAAAAGGCTTGCACAATACAGAATTATAAAATAGATTTAATAGATATATACATGTTAAATTTGTGGTGGGTGCAGTAAGCTTCAAGTACCTAAAGACTACACTCAGAAGTGCTTCTTTGATGTGTCAGCTCTGATTGTCAATGCTACACATTCCTCCAGATTTAAACTGTACAGGTTATATAATAGTACACACTACTATATAACCTTGGCAATGAGTCAATTCCATGGTGGGTTTTAAATTATTAAGTATGGATGCTACAATTCTCAAATGAAGAGTTTTAATGGTTATACCAAAGGTATGGGGCATTTCTATCAGCAAATGGTATTGGTGATAATCCTCAGGTGACCTGAGTACATTTTATGTAATGTGGATCCTGATCCATATAAGTTGGTCAAACATTTGTGCAGTCCTGATGTATCAGGTACCATGGCATAGGAGGAGTTAGACCAGTTGTTCCAGGATCAATTCAAACTGGCTCTTTTGTCATCGGTGAAAGATTTACGTTTTGGTCAACAGTTTGAGAAAAAACATGTTTGGTCACAGAATTTATAATCTGTCAAAAGAACTTTGCCTTTACCTCTTTGCCTTGCAGTTTCCTGGACAAAGTCTTCTGTGATCACCAGGTAGCTGATTTAGAACACCCAATCTGGATATTTTGCCTAATCTGGAGATTGTGCAAAATATCTGGAACTCTCATACATTGTTTTAATTAACTTACCACCAATTTAATTAAGATTTTGACATTTCAAACAAAATCATTGCTCTTATTCTGTTGCTTGACCCACAAAGTTTCTTCTAACATAAGTACCATAAAAAGTTAACTTAAGTAGTAAAAAGAATTTTCAGTACATTGGATATAGTAATCCTAATTATTGCCCCTATTATGGCAAGTAGTTGCTTTTTTTGCATCCTTCAAAACCTTTTTATCAGGTACAAGGCAAGGCAAGGCACTTCTGATTGTGGATATGCATACTTCATGGACCTGCTTGATAAAATGGCATCTAGCTTCATTGATGGCAGAGATTTGGTAATATTCTTTCTAACAATTGTAAATAATTGTTCCTCTTCAGTATTAATGTAAGGAAGAATAACATCTAACTCAGGAACATGAATCTGCTTTAAATGCTGAGTGCTAGTACCAAGAAGTTTAAAGTTTGTAATGTACCACCACAAAATATCCACTCCATAATGAAACACTAGCAAATCATCCTCAGGCTCACTACCAACTATTTTTGTTTTGTTCCATGCAGGGTGACTAATGTCATCATCCATTAAGATCTGATAACCTGAAAACCAATCAGTTTATCTTGATGTATATCAAATAACACACTAGAAAACCTATTCAAAATGTATCCCATATATTCCCATTTGCTTTCTATCCTTTGAGATACTTCAATCTACTTGTAACTTGTAAGTAGCTCATCAATCAGGAGAAGTTTCTTTTGCAAGTGGAGCAATGAGCAGCATCAAAAATCTTGTCGCACTGTACTTGGGAAATATCATTATCTAAAAGATCCAATAGTGCTGTTTTTGCAAGTCCACTAAAAAATATAGGCCTACTATTGTATTACTTCATCACCCTTAAGATTGTTTACTATCTCAGATTTATCTCTCACAACTCATGGCAGGACAATATGGGAAATTAGCTTCTGGCAAGGCTGAACAGGGGATCCTGAAAAAGATGTATTATTGGCTTTTCCTGTTGAAACAATTTGTTATAATAGGTAAAGAGCTCAATGGAAGCACTTTGAAACATAAGAATTGTTTCCAAGATTGGATCATGAAATCCTTCATTAAGTCTAAGAAAGCATTAATCAGCAAATTGTTCCAACTCAAAGTATGATTTGTAACCAGGAAACTTTTTCAAAACTCAATCAATACACCTTTCCATCAATGGACAACAAAGTGAAACATGTGTTTTTACTTCTTGGTATTCTTAGTTAACAAATTCATAAAATTCAAGAAGCTTTCCTTTCAGTTTTGAACTCTTGCTTGACCAATAACATTGTTCAATTAAGACATATTCATTCAGGCAACTGCAGTTAAAGAAATTGCCTCACTGGCAAACAGGTAAGTGGTACTCCAAGGGCAATCATCAATAAAGATATTGTGGTTTTTCTCTATGTATCTTGATGCAGTGGAAGTGTTAGCACCAATGATAGCATTATTGTTGTCAACACTAACATCATCTGTCCAAGGAATTGCATCAGCATCAAATTGTCACCTGTGGCATTGAATATCAAGTAAGCTTTGCCACAATCTTCTCCCCATGTTGCAGACACTTGTGGCTGGACACTTTTTGAAACATTTAATTTCAAACAACTCAATAGTGACCAGGTTTGTTTCAGTAGCCCTGTATCATTTGAACCATTATTACCTGGGGCAAAAGGATGACCTTTCCAATGGCCCACAGGGTGGACCATAACTTCATACCTCCCCTTCAGTTATTCGCCTTTCATGCATCCAAACGCTGATTAAAACACGCTCCTCAATTGTATATGGGCTCGCATCCATTATGCTTGTTGCACTCATGCACAAATCAGATTGAGATGTAAAGAACAGTAACTGATGGAACCAATATATGATAGGTGGCTTTCAATCCTCGTCTTGAGCCGTAGACGTGAAGGTGTAGTATTTCAACTTGCTGTGTGAATCACACGCAAAGCCTGACTATGTATGAAAGCTGTAGTAGTTAAATATTATCATCAGCAAAATACGTTTGCCCATCAGGCACCGAGTTTGGGAGGAGGGGGGGGGAAGGACTTATGGTCCACCCTGTACAAGAGTTGCATGACAATATGAATCCATGGTAAAATTAAGAGTAGCTGTGGTTTTAGTTTGACTAAAAGAATACTCAGATTTTGTTATCTGGAAAAATGGCTTTAGTCAAAGATCCTAAGTGGTCAGCAGCAATGAGAGTGTTGTGTTGGCCTATAAAATTAGTGACCACAACCTCTGCTTTTGTGGTGTCATTAGCAATGGACGACTCTCTGGACAAACTCACAAATTTTTCAACGACGGTCGATTTTTAGGTACCCTTAACATTGTTCTTATGTTGTCTTTCCCAATGGACTTACGTATCCCTCATACCTTGGTGGTTGCATGGAATGGAGTGTAACATCGTCTTATCAGGAGGAATGGCGCGTACAGGATAATTCTGTGCGTATTAGCCAAGTATGCTTGCTCGTACAATCATTGTACGAGCAAGTATACTTGGCTAACACGTCATATTTTCGCGTCTTCGCTAAATGCAGACCCCTAAATTCCTGTTCAACTGTCCAAAACCATAGACGAAACTTGACGCTTAACCCCCATTTTGCAATTCGTAATTTTAGATTATCCCGTTATGTTACCGACCATATCCCAGGAAATTTGGATGATTTTTGTGGATAACCAGAGGTGGCCATGAAACTTAAAAGTTTTGACAAAGAACAGCTCTAGCATGAACTTTGATGTCTAAAACATGGTTGATTTCCCCGATTTTGTGCAACAGATGCTACTCATTGCTATTGTTTATGCTTTTCTATGACATTCAAAAGTAAATACGATTTTGGTGAAAATAACCTTCGGTCAGGTGATCAGGAGATTTGTTGAAAAACGGGTGCTACCTGATGAAAGCAGGTCAGTTAGTAGGGATTAGGATTTCCAAGTCTTCGCTCCTTAAAGCCAAGACACAGCGTACTTACTTACAGTTAGATCTCAACTTGCAAAATTCAAATTCATTTGTTTGTAACCTGGATGTAACTACATAACAATACTGATATTGATAACATTATGGAAACAATATGTAAAATCCGGGACGAATGTTTTTAGTTGGTCCTTGTGGCATTAAATAAAATTTTAAATAGGCTTGGCAGAGAAGCTTCTTGTTTCTTCTTATTCTAACTCTTTCTGTCTGTGAACTACTTTTTGTCATAAATAGCGACTTACCTGAAATGGTTAGTCGAAGTCAGTTTATATTTCTCTTGCTTTCTGAATTGACTCAGTTATTACCATTTAGCAGCACCAACTACTTTCCTTGTGAATGTTAACCAGGAAAGAAATTTCAACCTTTTCAAAAAACGAATTATATTCATGACCACTGACCTCTTCGGAAAAATGAATTGTTTGACGATTAGTGACGATCTGTTGGTTTTTTTATCAGTTTGTCTGTGGAGTTTCTCCTTGTTTTCAAGGGGTAAAGGTAATTTCTCCAAAGAAGAATAGAAGCCGCAGACTAAATGGGGTAGGCCTACACTGTGTATCCTCTGGTTAAAGGTCTGTAATAAATACACATTCTGTGCAATGTGCCCAATATGGTTCTTTCATTGAAGGAATCCCTGGTAAAGAGTGGGCCCATTTTTGTCCTTCACAGATATCCATCTATATAAGAACCCAAGTGAAGCAACAGATCAAGAAAAAGTGGGATAGAAAGCACGAAAGACACCATAAAATGCAAAACATACTGATTGCCCCTCCAGGACCCTCCGTGGGAAGGCCCTTCCACCTTGGGTTGGTCTTCAACCAAGGCTCAAGCATCTCGAGACCCCCAATCCTGTATGGTTGGGCCTCATAGCCGAAGCCCGGACCATGGAGAGACCAAAGTTCTACACTTGATCTTAGCCAAAAGGCCGAGAAGCAATATGATGAGAGAAAGACAAACTCCACAGTGTGAAATAATATGATATGATTACTGGAAAAATCACAATCTATAGTACATGTAAGGATCAATTAAAAGGTTCATTGAGATTTCTTGTGCAGTACAGCTGTTCAGTATCCTGTGTCACGCAGACAAATCGAATTGCCCCTTTTCTTGTTTACCAAGATTTTAAGTCCACCAGAGTTCTCTGTCCTGGGCTGTTCTCTCCAGCTGCTACTGCATTCGTCTGGTCCTTTTGATGTCGGCCTCGAATTCACATCAGGTGTTTCTGGGCTGTCCTCTTTTTTGTTTCTCCTGGGGGCTCCTCTTCAGTACCTGCCAGGTGATGTTACTGGCTGGACTCCTAACGGTATGTCTGATCCACCCTCATCTTCACCACCGGATCTCATCTTCGGCAGGCAGCTGATTAATACGTTGCCACAGCTTCATGTTGCTGGTTGTGTTAGGGTAATGGATCAGTAAGATTCTTCGCAGGCACCTGTTGATGAAGGTCTGCAGTTTCCAGATTATAGTCTCCTCCATGCAGTAGGACTGAATTGACGTTAGAGCGGAACAGCCTGATCTTCGTGCATGTAGACACCAGCTTGAAACTTCAGTTGATCTTCTGCTACAGGTATGCTGCTCTTACCTTCCCAATTCTTGCTCTGACACCTGAGTCTGTTTCACCCAGTTTGTTGATAATACTTTCTTTGCACGTGAAGGCCTTCACTTCTAGCTCATTTCTATGCAGTGTAATTGGATCTTTGTTTAATGTGTTGATGGTTAGGATCTTCGTCTTGCCCTCGTGGATCTTGAGGCCAACCCATGATGAGGTGACAGCCAGCTCTGCTGTCCTACCCTTCATCTGCTGGCCGGTGTGAAAAAGAAGGATCAAGTCATCTGAGAAATTCAGGTCATCTGGCTGGTCAAAGATTGTCCACTGGATTCCATAGCTCATGTACTCTGTTGATGTCTGCATGGTCCAGAAGATCGCAAAAAGGAAGAGGAAAGGTGACAAAAAGCAGCTTTGTCTAGCTCTATTCCTTACTTCAAAGCGGTCTGTAAGCTGTCTTTCATAAACTACCTGTCAGGTTATACCTTTGTACGACTTCTTGATCAAGGTGATCAGTTTGGTTGGCATTCCATAGTGGTGAAGCGGCTTCCAGAAGGTTTCGCGGTTCAAACTGTCAAGTGCCTTTTCATAATCGACGAAAGTAATGTACAATGAGAAGTTTCACTGCAAAGACTACTCGATGATTATACATAAGGTGGCGATTTGATCTCTGGATGATATGTTCTGGTGGAAGCCAGCCTGCTGGTCTTGGAGTAGGAGGTCAACTCCACCTTCAATTCTCTCGAGAGGAATCGGGTTCAAAACCTTTTCAGGTACTGACAGAAGTGTGATTCCTCTGAACTTATCACAGTTGCTGAGATCTTTCTTGGGTATCTTTACGAGGTAACCTTCTTTCTAATCTCTTGGTAATTGTTGTTCCTTTCAAATCTTTTCTCAGTTGCGTCGATGTCCAGGGGATTTGAAGGTATGGGTCTGTTCAAGAGCTCTTTGAAGTGTTCTGGCCATCTGTTCAACTGCCATTCTGTTGTCAGGATGCTGTTACCTTTTTTGTTCATAACTGGTCACTTGGGCCTGCTGTAATTTTCTGACAATCTTCGTAGTGTCGCGGGAGCTGCTTCTTGTTGTTACTGACTGCTGCTTTGTAATTTTCCCATACAAAGCCGTTGATATACTTGCGCTTGTCTGCTCTTGCTCTGCTCTTGACTTCTCTGTTGGTTTCCGTGAACCTTTTTAATGCCTTGCTCTTGTTCGACTATTGTTGACTGCAGCCTATTTTGGCCTCCTCTTCTGTATCTTGCGCGATGTGTCAGCCGATATCCATTTTTTCTGTTCATTTCTCTTTGGACCCAGTGCTTCCTGGCAGGTTGACATGTATCTCTTTTACTTTTTTACTAGTTCTCATTGAAAAAGTCTTCTTCAAACAGTATTTGTAGTACTTGATACTTACTGGTGAGAGACAGTCTGAATTCTTCTCTTGTCTTAAAGTCTTTCAGAAGGCTGACGCTGTATCTTTGTCTCCTTTTTGTTCCTTTCATCCAGTTCTTCTTCAGTTTTAATCTGAGCTTAGCTATCAGGAGGTGGTGGCCAGATATTACGTCTATCTTCTTGTCACTCTTACATTTTGTAGGGATCCCTTGAATCTGTTGGCCATATAGAAGTGGTTGATCTGGCTTACTGTCACTAGGTCTGGTGAAATCCAGGTTGCGTGGTGTATGTTTCTGTGGGGAAAAGTGCTTCCACCAATGACCAAGTTGTTTACTGCACAGAAGTCTGCAAACCTCTCGCCATTCTTGTTCATCTCTCCCAGTCCATGTCTTCCCATCACATTCTCATATCCACTGTCGTCTTGAGACTGGTCAAATCAGATCTGATACACAGCGATTTAAACTGGCAAAATTGCACATTCAAGGACTTGTTGCATGCCAGTAGACAATACACTTAACCCAATCCTGATAGCACAACAGAAACGTCTTACCAACAGAAACCCTTTGAGAAACCAGATAGAGATCGATACAGTCTGGGGCGACACTCTTAAATTCTGGTGAATCAAGATAAAGCACTTAAATGTATCTGCTGTAACAAGGAGGGTCACAAGGAAACCATCCATCATCGAAAAGAAGCGCTTAAGAAGAAATGATTATGTTTCAATTGTCTTAATAGTGGTCACAGCGTCGGAGATTGCATAATTAGACTATGGTCAAAATGTCACAAAAACGCCATACATCGA
>RDPX01000031.1:608153-621383 GCA_003991215.1 Morbakka virulenta
AACAGTGCGACCTATCTATCGGTAGTATACTGATCAAGCAAGTACAGCAGTTCAACTACCTCGGCAGCATGATCACTATTGATGGAAGATGTAAACGAGAAATCCGGAAACGAATCGGAATGGCAAAGGACGCTTTCAAGACATTGGGGAGAATACTGAAGAACAGCAAAATTTCGATGTCTACCAAAGTCAGAATTTAAAAATGCTATGTATTCTCCATCCTCACCTATGGCAGTGAATGTTGGACAAATTCAAAAGAAATGGAAAAGCGCATTGCAGCAGCTGAGATGTGGTTCTTCAGGAGAATCCTTAAAATTTTCCGGACAGAGAGAGTATGAAACGACGAGGTGTTAAGACGAGCAGGCGTCGAGCGTTCTCTCCTCAAATTAATCTGGAAAAGAAAATTGGAATTCTGGGACATATCATGCGGAAAGGACTGGAAAATCTTAGCATCACGGGAAAGATCGATGGAAGGCGTAGCAGAGGGAGGCAGAGGTTAACATATATTGCCAGTATCAGCAAGTGGAAGTCCATGATCGCCAACGTCCTTGCAGGATATGGCACATGAAGAAGAAGAAGATGATGCCTGAAATGTCTTTCATTGGTGAACCTCACAGGAATGATGTGACGTTATATGAAAATTAAGCATTTTACAGCACAAGATTAAATCTACTTTTGCAGTCAGCCAGAGTACAAACCTCGGATAATATAGGTCCAAAAGGTTTAAATATGAATCAAGTTGTGTCTAGTAGTGTTATCTGGGGTAACCCGAAATTTTTTTATCTGTTGGAAAGTCAAAGAAAGCGGAGTCATGGCCAACGTCATCACTTCAAACAAGAAGGACGTCCATGTCCTTCTTGTTTGAAGAACTAGGAAAAAACAAGGTTGAAGTTGAAGAGCCACCGAAGGTAGAAGACACGGAAGACTTCTGGAAGAGTATATGGGGTAATGAAAAGAAACTCTGAAGCGGAATGGGTAGGTAGAGAGGAAGAAAGATTGTCTGAAGTCAGTGCACAAGAATGGGAACCAATAGCGACCGAAGAACTCCAGTCTGCCACTGGCAAGTCCCCAAAATGGGAATCCTCAGGACTCGACAAGATTTCCAGTTTTTGGCTTAAGTACTTAAGAGTTACATGATTCTCTGACAAAATCTTACAATAATCTGATGCAAAATCCTGAGATTATCCCTGACTGGCTTACTGAAGGGACAACATATTTATTGCCAAAGAGTGAAGAAACCCAATGCTATAAAAACTACAGGCCAATCACCTGCCTTACAACCACTCATAAAAGTTTAAACTCAATATCTGAATACGTTTCTTGAAAAAAACTCGATTTTTCCAGAAGAATAAAAAGGTAGTAAAAGGAATTGATGATTAATAAAATGTTGTTAGAAAGCCGTAGCAGTAAAAACAGAAATATGAGTACTGCATGGATCAACTACAGAAAGGCGTTCGATAGTGTTCCCCACGACTGGATACTGGAAAGTCTAAACATGTACAAAGTTTCTCCATTTATCACTAACTTTATTCGCAATAGCATGTCTAAATGGCAAACATAGCTTTTTCTCAGCCACAAACGCGGCATGAGTGAATCTGATCTTATCAAACCAAACGAGGTATCTTCCAGGGAGACTCTCTTTCCCCACTTCTTTTCTGTATTTCCCTCATACCTCTTTCAAATGAACTTAATATCTCAGGCTCTGGTTATTCAATCTTCCACAAAGTTATAAATCACCTTTTTTACATGGATGATCTGAAACTATTTGTGAAAAATGACCAACAGCTCGAATGATTACTTACAACTGTTAGTGAATTTAGTAAAGATAACTGCATGGAGTTCGGGCTTGATAAGTGTGCGAAGGCAACATTTATGAAAGGAAGACTGCGAGAATGTACTTCAATTAACCATGATATTGACACCACTATCAAGGAACTAGTCCCAGAGTCCAGCTATAAATATTTGGGAGTGAATGAAGGAGGCGGAATGGAGCACGCGTCAATGAAAGAAAAAATCGGAAAAGAATATTATCGAAGGATAAGGCTGGTCCTTAAAACAGAGTTGAACTCAAAAAATCGAATAGAGGCCATCAATACCCTTGCAATACCAGTTGTACAGTATAGGTTTAACATTATCAGTTGGAATATATCTGATCTACAGCAAAAGGATAAAAAAACACGCAAACTATTAACATCAAACAGGTCACTTCAACCGAAAGCTGATGTTAATCGTCTGTAGTTACCTAGAATGGAAGGAGGTCGTGGCCTTGTTCAATTGGAACTTTGTTATAAAACAACGATAGCGACGAAACATTATTCAGAATACTCAAATGATTGGATGATGCAACTGGTTTTGCAACACGAAAATGGTAAAAGCTTCACTTATTATTCAGAGAAGCTGCGAAATTTGAAAATGAATTAGAAGTTGAACCAATAGTTGAAGATAAAGACCTCCATGCAACAAAAGTAGCGAAAAAAGTGAAAGAACATTCAAAAAAGAAAGGTGAAAGCCAGCTAACAGAAATATACATTCAGAAGGCTCTAAATGGCCAATATGTAATCCGAGGCCAAAACGCCTATGTCGATCAACAAGAAACCTATCAGTGGCTGAGGAGTGCAAGATTGAAAGCAGAAATTAATGGCTTTATCCAAGCTGCGCAAGACCAAGGTCTCTTCACGTGAAACTATCAAAAAACATATAAAGAAAATACCTGGAGAGCACAGAGTACAAGAAATCCAGAAAATTGTCCTCACAGGGACTGCATATATTCTTCGAAAAGCACTCTCATTTTGATACCGCAAAAGTAATAAACATTTTTGTTTTTTCACGCAGCCTTTTCACAATTTTTTTATACTTTTCATAATTTTTAGTAATATAACAATCCTCTTTTAATATTCGTGCCAATGACTTTTTTACTTACTTGTCATAATTATTTTTGTACTCATTGTAATATGTCAATCGTCTCTTGTGTCATAGGATCTATATCTGTCCAAGGTCACTGGGATGACCCGGTAGGTAATTGTGCTAAAACGCATACGTAAAAGAATACTTCAATAACGACGTGGGAGAATAAAGTTATCCTTTGCCACCACTACCTCCAGGTCACCCTTGGGCCAGGTGTAGAACCTGTTAGCTTACTTCGAGACTTTGAAATACTGTGTTGACCTCCGGGGGAGTTATTTGGGTATTCGCGAGTATCTAAAAGTATTCGGTTGGTGTGTGACGCGGGAGAATACTACCTCAAAGAGAGCATTAAACTCTCTTTACCCGAAGTGAAGGCAACATGATAGAGATAGTGTCAAGATAAAAGTATTAGGGAAGGAAAACCTTAAACAAACCAACTCATTTCCTTAATGATGTAAATTAATCATGAAAAAGAAAACGACGTTAAAGGGGCTGGAGGCAATGCTAAAGGTTCCGTGTTCGGCAGTGTTGGGGTGGAAAGCCAGGGTCCCCTCCCTCGTTATCTCAATACTGGGAAGCCAAAACCAAGGGCTAGTACCTATGAGAAATAGAGAGACTCCTGGTGGGAGACACAAGTGGACGAAGGATGAGAAGAGGGTTACGTTAGAGTATTTCTACAGAGCCTCTGAGGTTGGTGAGAGAGGCATTGGAAGAAGAGTGCTAAATATCTGTGGAAGAAACGTGGCATGTTCAACATCGATGAAAACAACCTGAAGACCAGGATTCGCACAATGAGGCGAAATAAACGGTTTACAGTTGCTGAGCTTAAGAAGATAAGGAGGTCGATCGGTGTTTTTCAGCATGATGATGGCGCTCTCGAATCAGAATCTCGAATCAGAAGAGGAAGATATCGCTGAAAACAAACGCTTCTGCCATTGGTCATGGAGCTCCTAGTGTAGACAGTGGGCTCCAGCTCAATGAAGAGATCTTCCAGTTGAGTGATGAAGATAATGAGATCTTGCCAAGACTAACAGAGGTTGTGATCTCAGACCATGAATTTGAACCACTACATTAAAGACAAGTTTGCGCTATGTAGATAAAGTTCAGCATAAAGTTCAAGCTGAAAGCGTGGAAGTGGATGATGTACTCAAGCATGTCCGTACTGATAATATCACAGAGGTAAGCGATTTGATACGCGCTACAGCAGTTGTTGTCGGTTAACGGGTAGAAGTTAGGCCTATGGAATAAAAGGAAGAGCAAGAGCCGATGTGGAAGAAGAGAATGGAAGGAGACATTCCGACTCTCAGGAAACATCTTAGTAGGAGTGAGAGCTGGTATAAGGGTATATGGATCAATGCTAAAGAATCGGTTCAACGGGGTCTGCAACGTAAGTATAATATCGGGGGTAAAGGGTTCAGGATGGTAATAGAAGTGATCAAATAGAGGATATCTGGCAAATCAGATAAAGTCCGAAAGTACACTGAGCGCATTGCCCAATATAAGCAAAATAGCCTCTTTAAAACCAATCAGAGGCAGTTTTTCAGGAACCTAGAAGGAGATATCCAGAACGATACAACACCGAACCCAGAGGAAGCCACCCAATTCTGGGCCGATCTGTGGGGAAAACTCGTTGGTCACAAATATCCGAAAAATACGACGAAGGTATCAAATAACGGGTTACAGGCCTACCAAACTGGAAAGCTCCAGTCCCTGATGGAATTCAGAGGTTTTGACACAAAAGCTTCAAATCGCTCCTGAGCCGAATTCCAAAAGAGCTGAACGAGTGCCTATTAATAGGAGACGCGCCATTACGAATGGTGGAAGGCAGGTCAACGTTTATAATGGAAGACTCAGGTGAAGGTCTTGAACTAGGAAAAAATCGGCCTACAGCTTGCTTGGATCTTTTGTGACAGGTATTTACTGGAGTGCTTGCTGACAAATCGTAGGGAGAAAGAGAATCTAGGAGATTCTCTTTCTCCCCTGCTATTTGTCATAGCTCTCATACAATTGCCGATACTTCTCTGATCATCGTCAAGGGGATACAAGCTGGAGAAGGATGGACCAAAGGTCAACCATCTTTTATTCATGAATGACCTGAAGGTTCAACGTATAGAAGACCCCGAAGCGGGAGGGTGTAAGTGTCTTGGAATACTAGAAGTAGAGGATATCCTGGACGAAGAGATTAAACTGACCGTAAATAATACCTGTTTTGACCGTGTAAGAAAACTCTATAAGTCTAAACTGAACTCGAGGGACCTAATCTCTGCCAACAATACATACGCTGTTACTTTCGTTGGATACTGTGAAGCTGTACTCCACTGAGATCTCGATAAGCCTGACGAGATGGGCCGGCAGACATGCAAGCTCCTGTACAAGTACATAGCACACCATCCCAAATCAAACATGCAAAGAAAGAATGGTAACAAGGGACTAATTAGAGTGAGTGATTGCATTGTAGCTAATAAGCGCACATTAGATTATTACCTGGTGATAAGTGAGGAGGAGCTCCAGCAGTATGTCAGTTTGACGTTGAAGCTGCAGCAAGATGCTATAGAAAGAAAGCTGCAATACAAAACCAGGGTTGGAGAGAATAAGGACATGCACTAAAAGTGTGAAAGCGACACGGAGAATGTAAAGGCTGAGGAGTCTTGGGTATGGTTGTCAAGGAGTGACATGAAAAGAGAAACAGAAAGCCTTCTAATAGAGGTCAAAGAACAGGCCCTAGCCACCAACTCTGTGAAGACGAAGTACTACAAAACAGTTGAAAGTAACGTGTGCCGAATGTGTGGCTGACATCCAGTGGGAATAATGCATATTGCCAGTGAATGTACGCTGCTTGCTGAACGCGAGTAGTATAAAAGGCTACATGATACTGTGTGCAAAAACCTCCACTGGAACCTTTGGCGAAAGTTTGGTATTCAGGTAGTTGAGAAGTGGTATGATCATGTACCGCAATCAGCTGTTGAAACTAAGGTGAAGATCCTTTGGGACGTAAAGTTACACACCAACAGACAACGTGAACATAATAGCCCCGGCATCACGCTGCTCAGTAAAGAGACCTGTGAGTGTCTTACTGTTGATGTCGCATGTCCAGGAACCACAGGGTGATACTGAAAAAAGGTGAAAAGATCTTAAGGTATCATAATCTGAAAATTTAGGTAGCTACGTGTGGCCTATAATCCCCATAATAATTGGAGCGCTGAGAAGTATTTCACCGAGGCTGAAAGGATTTGTAGACGAACTGAATATCAAATACGATATCGGCGCTCTGCAGAAGTCCGCCTTACGGGGAGCTGCCCAAGTTTTGCGCAAAGCCCTCAGTGTCTAAAATCCAAAGAAATGGACCTGATGCTGTGGGATAGAACCTTACTTCCGCCAGGAGTCTTTGGCTAAAAACACGTCAATACTGACAGGTACTTCCTAGTGGTATCCAGTGTACCCAACACATTAGGATAAGAAAAGTTAGCTGATTCCATATATTCCTGCTGCCTCGTGGGATTAATTTTTTATAAGTAAAAGCTCGGGGTAGGGATCTCTGATTCCAAATTTTCAGGCACAGCCTAGTTAACTGTCACGATCTGGGAAAGGTCCTAAGCACTTTGTCAAATAGTAAAACCAATAGCGTGATCAGTAGAGGAATAAATGTCCAATGATGGTGAAAAGGGACGAGTTAAAGCAGCGATATCAAGGAAAGCCTAGNCATGGTCTCTATGCATGCTTGTAAGGTACTTCCTAGTGGTATCCAGTCTACCCAACACATTAGGATAAGAAAAGTTAGCTGATTCCATATATTCCTGCTGCCTCGTGGGATTAATTTTTTATAAGTAAAAGCTCGGGGTAGGGATCTCTGATTCCAAATTTTCAGGCACAGCCTAGTTAACTGTCACGATCTGGGAAAGGTCCTAAGCACTTTGTCAAATAGTAAAACCAATAGCGTGATCAGTAGAGGAATAAATGTCCAATGATGGTGAAAAGGGACGAGTTAAAGCAGCGATATCAAGGAAAGCCTAGTGATGGTGTCACGAAGAAAACAGTGATAATCACTATGAGAATTATCAAACAAATCATGTTGTATTGATCGTTATGCGGACAACAAGGGCTTTTAGTCGATTACGTCAGAACCAGGATGCTGCAGAATCCAACTTGACCGAATCAATGTATTGGGAGATATTCACGATGCGCTAATTGCTCAGCGGACTTCCAAACATTAATACAAAAAATCCCCCCAAAACACAAACGCCAAAAGGAACCAGAGAAATGTGGTGATGGGAGTAAAAAAACGTACGAAAAAGCTCATGGAAGCGTACTTCCATGTTTAAGCTATATCCTAGAGAGATCGCTATAACGAAATCGATGTATAATGTTTAGAAACTAAGAAAACCCATAGATAGAACCCACTTAAATGCCAATACACTTACGACTGCAGGGAGAGTTGTTAAGTCAGAGAGAACCTAAATCCACAGGATGCAAAGGAAAAAGGACCATGTCCTGAAAATGATGATCCTGGTCCGGGTATGAAGGCATAACTGGCCTTCCAAAAATGAACGAAGAAGCATATAACAACATCACTGATGCAGTCTTAAGTAAAGAAGACGAAGAGATAACAGAAATTAAACACAACATCCTGAGAAAATGTGAAATACTATAGGATAAAGAAATGTCTGACCGACCAGCACTGGTAAAACTAAAAATGGGTGAAAAAACAAACAAAAAAAATTCAGCGAGTGAATAAAAAAATAGAAAAAATTAAACCTCTCTAATACTGGCTTTTGTCTAACTAACTGAATTCTACCACCTGACGTATGTAGCTGCAAATTCTATTAACGATAAACGTGGTCACAAACCTCGAAAAATTAGAAACAAGAAAAGAAAATAACAAAAAGTACAAGGAAACTGAAAACACAAAAGGAAATCGAAACTAAAACAAAAAACAATCTCCAGTTAAGAAACGCAAGATTAAAAATATCGAAAGGAAATAAAACGAAGTAACAGACAAAGATCTTACCAAAGCAAAATATGACATAAAATCAGAAGATTCGAACAAAGAAATAAATTCTGCCAACAAGAAGTCAATCGGGATTAACGAAGCACCACAAATAAAGGAAGTTGGGAATTTCTGGAGTAAAATATGAGAGGATAGCAAAATCCATAACACCGATACTTCATGACCAAGAAAAATGGAAGGGAAACCAAGAACAGCAAAAGTTGACTGAAATTACAAAAGAAGAAACTGCATGCAATTATGAAATCCAGCAACTGGAAGGCACCAGAAAAAGGATGGTACAGCTAATTTCCGGATTAAGCATCTTACCAGCGTACATGGAGAACTAACTACAACCTATAATGATATATTACAAAACCCAGAACAAACACCTGATTGCCTCACTGGATAATAACACTAGTTTTACTGGCAATTTCATAAGTTGAATAAGATGGTAGATGCGTAATTTGCAAGTCAAAGTTTTCTCTAGCAGAATATCCATGCTTTTGGTACATCATATGATGAAAGGCGTAACAGAGTAGACATGTCTTTTAAGATTAAGTCTCAAAATACAAACAAAAATTCTTTTCGAATCCACAAGAATATCACGGAAAAATATACACCTAACCAAATGATATAATAAATCAAAATTATTCACATATTAGTTTCTCATCTGCAATACCAAGGTATTCAATATTCTGGTCGAAATATTCGACTTAGCGTCGAGTACGGGACAATTGGGGTTGTGCTTTCAAGGTTTAAAGCAGTTAGCAAACAAGACGAAGATTCCTCATGGCCATTTGAATACATCAAAACAGTTCCCAAATCATGCCTAAAAACAAAAAAATAAATAACGAGTTAACAAGATCTATTTTGTAACAAAAAGGAATAACTAAATTTCAAGGAAATTGTTACAGACAGCAGACACTGCAGTGCGTACACTTCCATACTATTCTGAAAGCAGTATCCAGTCGAACCTGTTTTAAAACCCAGTCAGGGGAAATGGTTGAAGTTGGTGCTTAAGCCAAGTGGCTGCTTAACCAAGGTGATACATACTTGTTCGTTTGGACGTAATGATAATAAAAGAACACAGTACTGACGTGTGAACATATCGATGATAAATTTGTATCTAATGTACAAGGAATGTAATATATTTGTATTGCATGTCCATCAATATCACGAATGTGCACTTGCATACATGTATGAATATACAATATTAATACACTAGAAAAATATCATTATGCCTTTAAAACGTCGCTAATCTTTGTTTCCTGACAAGAGTCCTGAATATGGCACTTTGCATGACCATTATTTGTTTCCATTACATTATGCAGCATTTCTGTATGCCCTTTCTGTAGAGCATACTACAACGATTTGTCCAAAGGTTCAAAAATCTCACAGGCTGTCACTTCCACTGGATTTAGAGGTGAACTGTTTTCATTACCGCTGGCATAACAATTGTCCTCTAACTCGTCCTTAGTGATATCCAATCTTCAAGTCTCTTACATCACAGTCACAGAGTTGCTTAGCCATTTCATTCATGGCCAGGGGTGGTCGGGGGAATGTCCGTTTTAGGTGCATTCGGGCATTGAATCCGGACTTGTTGAAGCAATTAACTACTGTATCGAGTTGCACTTCATGCCATGAAACCGACACACAGTAAATGGTGTCTAGTACTTAAATGACCCTCAACATCTTCAGGCCAGTCTTCACCCGACAATTATCCATTTCCAGCATAATGTGCTGGAATTGCAGGCTCTGATATTTCAATTTTATTGTCTGGATGACTTTTCCATCCATAAATTATAGCAAATTATAGCCGTTGTGTTGACCAGGACATATAGGAGTTTAATGTTCTTCAATGCAATCTGTGGGTGTACTGGTGCATTGCATAACAATAGAAGTCACCTTCCGTCTAATTATTTAAGCCAATCCACCATCAAGAGCGATAGCATCCATGGTTTGGAATTGGCATGGTAAAACAAAGTTTGAGATGCCACTGCTAAAAGAAGCAATCGGGCTATAATTACTGTGTGTTTAGGGTCTGGGAAGGATCTGATTCAAAGAACGAACCGACACTTTGTCTGTTTCTGGGACTTTATTGCCGAAAGGAATCAGTGTTAGGGTGTATTAGGAGATGATTGGTTTACGGTAGGGACTAAATATAAGGGTGGCTATTGACTGTTTTAGATCTACACCAATTTAGAACGGTTTAGGATTTGTGTTAAAAAAACGTGTGGGAATATCAGGCGTAGTATCACCCAGTGGTAACCAATAGACGCATTTTACGTACAGGATGGATGGACCCACTGGTCTCCAAATGACTCTTGACTTTTACCGATGGCTCCAAGTTGTTGCTCATACACGGCAACGGCCACACCCTGGAAAATCGCCTCGGCTGGTGGGTTAAACTAGGTGAGGGTAGGCAATGTCATTTACGTTGCTGACGGGTGCCTTATCTCTCAGTGAATGAAGATGTCACGACAGGGATATTGGATGTGAAGATGAGCGGAGAAATGTGTATGAAGCATCAACGGTCAATCTCATGGCACACGCACGCAAGAGCTAGTACTAGATCTCACCAAAGAATGATCTTGCCACCACAGCAGTCCATACGCTCCTTAAAAATGTGTTGCTGTCAGGCCCAGTCAGCCAAGATTGTAAAAGCCCCTGGCTATTCAAAAACGATAATCTCGGCCAATCAATCGAGAGGGAGGTTAGGATGTACCCCGTAAGCGACGCGCAACTTCTTCATCGGGAGTAGTGAGAAGTAAACAAGGCGTACCGCAAATAGCCCGCCTGCGGTTAAATAAGTTAAGGGATACGGAATAAGGGCGGAATGACGGGAAAGAAAGAGAACTAGTGTAAGTGATGAAACCAAGGAAGATTGAGATATTGTGCATGCAAGAAACAAAGTTGAAAGGGGGCAGATCGAAAGAACTGGGAGAAGGAAACAAGATCATGTAAAATGAAACTGAGAAAAAGAGTGGGCATTATTATACATGAAATGCAAAAAGAAAATTTGGTTCAAGTCAAACGGACCAATGGCCGACTGATGAGTGTCAAGAATTCAACGGTGGACGGGCTACTCAATGTGATATCTGCACACGCTCCATAAGTTGGTTGTACTAATGAAGACAAGGATAAACTCTTCACATGGCTGGAGGATGTTATGCGAAGGTACCATCATCGGAGAAAGTAGTCATTCAGGCCGAATAAAATGGACATGTGGATAAAACCAGCCATGGGTTCGAATGTTGTCATGGAGGAAAAGGCTTTGGTGACTACTACCATCGGATTAAAATATTAACTTAAAGACTCGAACAACTGGTTATTGGCACTTGTGAGTAGACATGAAAATACTAAAAACTTTACCCTGTACCTAAAGAAGCATAATTTGAAAAGGAATGACGTATGGTAACGAACACAGATGCCCAACATNAAGTAAAATGAAACTGAGAGAAAGAGCTGGCATTAGTATACATGAAAGGCAAAAAGAAAATTTGGTTCAAGACAAACGGACCAATGGCCGACTGATGAGTGTCAAGAATTCAACGGTGGACGGGCTACTCAATGTGATATCTGCACACGCTCCATAAGTTGGTTGTACTAATGAAGACAAGGATAAACTCTTCACATGGCTGGAGGATGTTATGCGAAGGTACCATCATCGGAGAAAGTAGTCATTCAGGCCGAATAAAATGGACATGTGGATAAAACCAGCCATGGGTTCGAATGTTGTCATGGAGGAAAAGGCTTTGGTGACTACTACCATCGGATTAAAATATTAACTTAAAGACTCGAACAACTGGTTATTGGCACTTGTGAGTAGACATGAAAATACTAAAAACTTTACCCTGTACCTAAAGAAGCATAATTTGAAAAGGAATGACGTATGGTAACGAACACAGATGCCCAACATATTCTCGCGACACAAGTAGCCAGAGTAACGAAGCAAGAAGTCAAGAAAAAAAAGTCAAGACAAATTGCTGAAAGGCGAGCTGGGAGTCTTTGCATAGACAGTACTTTCTCTGATAACAAAACCCTGATGTAGACAAAGAAGCAACCCACCAGTGGCTTTGATGGAAGGCAGAGACAGAAGGTTTCATCACTGTGGGGCAAGATCAGAGTCTTTTTACCAGGAATTACCAGGCCAACGTTCTGGGAAATGGAGCAGACGCACACTGTCGATTCTGTGACCAATATAATTAAACTGTTGACCACCCTGTGTGTGGTTATTCTGCATTGGCACCGAATGAATATATCAGGTGTCATGACCGAGTGGGGTATCAACTTCAATCAGGTGTTTGTCAATACTATCGTATCCAGACTCAGCCCACCTGGTATGAACATCATTCTCCATTAGTTTTTGAAGGTAAAAATGTTACCCTACTCTGGGACTTCCCTGAACACACGAAAAGAGCCATCCAAGCTAACCGACCTGACATCACTACAAAGGATCGGACCAATAAGACATGTCTACTAATTGATATTAGCGTTCCTAGTGATAAAAACATTGCAGTTAAGAAATTTGAAAAGTTATGTAAATACAAGGAACTTAAAATAGATATTGAAAAAATGTGGAGCCTTAAAACTACAACAATACTGGTTATTGCTGGAGCATTGGGCATGGTTAAAAAGGGTTCACAAAAACATTTAAATAAGATATCTGGAAACCATGAATTGCAAGAAGTTAAAAAAATAGTCCTGACTAGTACTTCTCACAATCTCCGTAACACTCTCTCCGTTTAAACAAATGCTTTTTTATACATACTCCCAAATGCTTGTAATCGTCATTATTGGTCATGTTTAACTATTCCAATCGTTGACTTGCTTCAGGTCACTGGGGTGGCGCGGTACGTAATTGTTAATTGTAACATAATGCAAACAAATAACTAGACAATAATAATAATAATAATAATAATAATAATAATAATAATAACAATAATAATAATAATAATAATTAGTCCTGGGTATTGACATTAAACTGCATCCGGTTGTGGAGTTTCGACGTGGGCGAATGAGGTTACCCTTTGCCACAACTACCTCCAGGTCACCCTTGAGCAAGGTGTAGTACCTGTTAGCTCTCCCCGAGATCAAGAAATACCGGGTTGGCATCCGGCGGGGGCTAGTCGGCCTCATTGGTAGAGGGGACTCTTTAGCTTTGGGTGGCAACCTCTCTAGTGATGGTGTCACGATAAAAACACTGGTAGCTGTGCGCCCAAGCTTTGAAATTCCGGCTTGGTGCCCGGGGCGGTATACTTGACTATCTCCTATTTAGTGATGAATCAAAGTACAAATAATATATTAGATCAGGGGGGACCCGAACAGCCTACGGGAAGTGT
>RDPX01000031.1:625156-646860 GCA_003991215.1 Morbakka virulenta
TGGTGATTGTAGGGCACATGAAAAAGAGAATGAAAAGGTCGAAAAGTATCAAGATTTAAAAATGGAGCTGAAACGTCTTTGGTCGTTAAGAAAAGTGAAAGTGGTACCAGTAGTTGTTGGTGCCTTAGGCTGTGTGAGCAAAAGATTTAATAGCTGGATGGAAATGTTAGGTCTTGAAGTAAATGTTGGAATTGTGCAAAAAACAGCCTTATTGGGATCTGCGAGGATAATTAGAAAAGTAATGGACATTTGAAAGAACCCTCTTGGCCCTTGGCCACTAGTTGTGGCTCGCCCAAAAGGAAAATACTCGGCAATACGAACAGCCTGTACGAAAGCTTTAAAACAGATAATAATAATAATAATAATAAATGCTAACCAATGAGTCCTTGGCAAGATGATATTATTTTAAACAGGAGTATCAGTCAAAGTCCAAACTGTGTACGTTGCAGAACATAGCTTAAAATATTAGTGAACCTGGCAAGCAATAACAATCGCATTTCAAAGATAGGTACATAAATCCAAAATATTTTAAGCCAAACTATGCAGCCAGTCTCGAGAAATCAGCATTTAAACAAACAAACAAACACACACACACACACACACACACCTCCACTACAATAAAGATTTATAAATTTTAGTTTTTATTTCAAAACATATTTGTAAGGTGTGCGTATGCGTGTGTGTATGTGTGTGTTTGTTATTTACATGTGCCGCATTTTTCTTAAAGTTATCAAAGACAAGCAACCCAAAATGTCATATATCAATGCTTGTAAAACTACAATATTCTATCTGTCATACTTACCAAAGAAAAGGGTTATTCGGTTGAATAACTAAAGCATCGCGCAGAAGCTTTTCAGCCATTACATAATTTTTTTCTGTTGAGTACAATCGTGCCTGTGAAATAAATAAACCAGTTGATTTAAAAGAGAATTGAAAAAGTTTCATAGCTCATTATTAAAATAAAGGTATCCTTCAAGGAAAGAACGGGTTTTCGAGTACATTAGCAACGCGTGGACAGTCCGAAAATTTTTTATTGAAAACTTTTATGTTGACCCACCGAAAAATGGTGATCAGATGCCACCCCAAAGAAATGAAGGTGCCACAGACACTCAACCTTAATGGTTACAAAACATATGTTAAAGAGAACTACTCTCTTTTGTGTGAAAGGAGCACTGCAATTGCCCAGTCATGATCAGGATCTGTCATGATCATGTGAAAAAGCAAGCTGCCAAAATGCAATTTCGGTGAACATGTATGAAATGATTCTTTTACAGAGCGCCTTCGAAAAACCTTTGCAGGAACTGGGTATTAGTGATACGTTCCTAAACGTTGACATGTCATTTATACCGTACCGAAGTTTGTTCCGGGATACCATGGCGAATAGATATTTTCTCATTGGTGGTGTTAGCAAATTTATTAGCACAACGATAAAAATATCCACAAGTACAAAACCGTATTAAGCAACGCCATCGGCACCAAAAGTTGTCATTCCTCGAAAAAAGTCGAAAACTACATCAAACAAAGTTCGAAAAGCACGTTTTATTGCGCTCCATATAGTCTATCACCATTGTTAGCTGTAATTTGCATGACACCATTAACTACGAATTTTCGACACATAAACGCAGGTTATGGTACCAAAAAGGGAACTTTAAAGATGAATCATCTGCAGTTTATGGACGATCTAAAACTTTTTGAAATTGATGCAAGTAATTAGTTATGATATAGGAATGGAATTAGGAATAAAGAAATGTTGTGTACTGGTTACGAAAGTCGGAAAATTAAGGAATGCTGATGATATAATTCTATTAAATGGTAAGACGATTAAGAAAGTAGAAAAAGATGGCTGTAAGTACCGTTGGATATTGAAACTTGACAACACCAAGGAAAAGGAAATAAAAGGAAAATTTCAACATGAACGCCTGAGATAAGATTGATAGTTAAGCCAAAAGTAAATGAACATAACAAGATAAACCCAATACACACGAGGGCGGTTTCTTTTTAAAGATATAAAGCTGTTTTACTGGGATGGGCAAGGGAGGAATTTGAGCGGGTGACCAGTAGAACTAGAACTTGTATGATCGCAAATACCAATCCACAAAGGAGGGCGGGGGGTAATTAGTTACGAGGAGTTTATAAAGGGCGACGAAAACAGTTTGGGTTGGTATCTTAAGCAAAACAATGAATCAATGCCAAAACCAACAAGCATTAAAGCCACCATCAAAGCAGAGGTGACAGTAAGACCAGAATAATTCAAAAGAATCCAGAAGAACGAAGTTAGGATCTAGAAGTTTCTACAGATGGCGGCTTAAAAGGTTAAACAGAACCACAAGAACATGCATTAAGATAACCTTGGATTAATCTCTGTGTAGGTTATGTAGAGAAAAAGGACTCTCAACCATGTCGCAAGCGAATTTAATACGCTCGGTCAAGAATACAAGAGAAGGAATGATAACATCGTTTGGAATAAAAACTGGGAATTGTATCGAGAACTTGACCAAGCAAAGGCGAACAAGAGGTATGAACATAAACCAGAGGATGCTTCAAGAAAGGGGTACATCAAGATATTGTGGGATTTCAGCATCCAGTGTAATCATGAGATCAAAGTACGACCAGTGGACATTGTGGTGGTAAATGAATATATGAAAGAATGCAAAATCATTTACGTTGAAGTGCCTTGGGATCAAAAGAGCAAGAAAAAATTAAAAGATATGTAGAGTTATCAACTATATACGACATGAAGAAAGTGATTGTCATACCTGCTGATAATGGTGCACTGGTGCAGAATCGAAGGAATTAAAACATTGGATGGATTAGGATAAATGTCAAAACAGCAGGTGTGCTGAAAACAGTATTATCAGAAACAGCAAGAATGGTGAGTTGCTAGTGGCCTGAAAAGATAAATAAGACTTTTAAGCCTTCAGTTACTTGTAGTAAATTGGTTTCAGGGCATAACCCAGAATACATTTAATCCGAGAATGTTCAACAAATAATAAATTTGAAATTTCAAATGGTTTTTCATTTCAAGCAAAACACTTACACATTAGTCATTTCCTCTAACAGTAATACGCCCAGAAATGCGGTTATTACTTGAGAAATTGGTATCAGTTTTCACCAGCTTAAAAGTTTTTGATTTTCCCATTCTAAATTACGCAGAGAGGTTATGTAACAGGTTGTTTTTATATACAAGGTTATTATTCGTTCATTATAAAACTCATAGTCTTATTCGAGAGATCCAAGTTTTTTATTTTAGTTACAATTAGACTATCATTACCTATTACACCAATTGAACCATGGCTCAAATTAACAAGATAAACCTTGTGCCTTCTTGCAAGTTCAAGTAATAGTTCATAAAGTTTCCCCTTAAAATCAAAATCTTACTGTTTGTTTTTTTACTGCTTGTTTCAACGCCAACAGCAAGTTCTAACAATTAAAAACCCTCAACTATAACCATGGCAAAATTTGGTCGTTGTTCTTAGCCGGTAATGATTGACAGTTATGGGAAACTATCTATATCTACAAAGACTTTTAACCCTTAAAATTTCATTGCTTTTTAAATGTCAAGTAAAACTGAATCATGCTTCAGATTATACCTTAACTCTAGCTTTTAAAAAACCAAATTGATTTGCGCCTCCCAGTGACATTACCGTTGCAGCATCATCGCCGAAGTAGAACCAGTTGTGTGGACGAAACCTTATGTTAAATATTCGACACATAGATTTTGTGAATTTTTTTTTCTTCCTTTATGTATTGAATGAAGCTGTTGATTACAAGATTAAATATCAATGGTAAGAACGAATTCCCTTTTTCCACAGGAAAGTATTTCGTATATAATAATAATTATACTAGTAATGTAATGTAATTTGATCTTGACATACAACAGATCTCGAGATCTGTTGAGTAAAGCTTATCTAATAAAGGGGTTTTGGACATCTCTTTCGGTGTGAGAATATGTTTCTTATTATGTAACACAATGGTATGCAGTTGGATAATACGAGGATCACCAGCGCTCTGAAGCTGGGCTTTACAAATTAAGCATAAATGACGATTTAAGAGAGAAGCTCATTAGCCTCAAAAATTAGGGCAGACCCAAAGATATGAAAGCAATCGCAAAGGTGAATAAAATTCTGCGTTTTTTCACTACCCGACACATTATACAGACCAAAGGCTTTTTTCAAGCTTTATTTCTTCTGGTTGTGGGGCAAGTAGGGTAGAAAAGGAGTAATGAAAATGGCCGAATGGTGGAAGCGGAGAATAGTTTGAAGTATCGAAGCTTTGCGTAAAGCCCTCAGCAAATTGATGGAATGGCATATAGGGAAACTGGAAAGATGAAAATGAAGCCAAGAAAAAGTGGCTAAAAGTGAAATAGGAAATGAGGGAAGCACGTTTTGGGGCTGCTGCTGAAATAGTTTAATAGAGAGTGATAGCAAAGACAGCTAAATTAAAGAGGTACTTTGAAAGGGCAAAAAGGTTCCAATAGCATCGGCTTTTCTTAAATAATCAAGAAAGCTGCTGTAAAAATTTGTCTGGTGGTCAAGAAACTAACGGGAAGGTTTTGAAAGAAATCTGGAGTTGACAAGTGTCCCATAACGTCTATTCAAAATGGATCTCTCGAGTGAAAAATAAACTACAGAATTCTGACTGTGCTAAGCAAGGTAGTATTGATATCAATAAAGCAGACAAAACACAACGTAGCAGTGTTGCATAAGTTATAAAACAAAGCTATGAAAAGAATAGAAGATATTTTTAATGTTCCCATTCTTAAAATCCTAAACTCTTGGGAATATCAGTCGTTGATAATAGGCAAAAATAGCTCAATCATTACAAAACAAATACTTCACCTTCAACTTTGCATTTTTTCCCACTTACCACAGTTTCCTGCATGAAACCGTATTATAATGAATTGTACATATGCTCCTACTTCAGGTAATTGTGGTTTCAAAAAAATGCATAGAGATAAGTATGTGTTAGTTATTTCAAAAATAAGTTGCACCACTACGTATCAATAATGAATCAACTTTAAGTGGACTTCTGAAATTCAGATTTGTTACCTCTCTTGTTATAGCCCACTGGCCGTCAGTCGACAACATATTTTAGACTTGTATCCTCCTTGTATCCGAATATGGCATTATCTGAATAATCCATTATGCAAGTTTTTTGTCACTGTCAAAGCCAGGTACTATAGTCGAGATTGTAATGTACATTTCGTGCGTGTTGTGATGCGCAAATAAATGCTGTGATGGGCATAACTTAAAAAAATTGGATGCACACACCCTCTGGTCTTTCGCTTAAGATGTTATGAATCCAGCTCTACAACATATACTGGTGTGGTTTAGATCAGGCTAGCCCGACTAAGGGCCACTTGTCCAGAAATGAGCTCCATATTATTAAACGGGGTCCAATTACAATCAAAGCACAAATAATCAAATTAATTAACAAATTTTGGAGTCAACTGATACAGCATGAACCCTACTAGTTCGTATAGCTATGCCATTAAGGAGGCTACAAAAAATACAGCTATAGAAAATTGTCAAAGATAAAATATAATTGGAAATAAAGACAGAGGCTGGTGTCTCCTTTTCGTACCTCATGTATATATATATATATATATATATATATGTGTGTGTGTGTGTGTGTGTGTGTGTGTGTGTGTGTGTGTGTGTGTGCGCGTGTATGATCAACAATTGCAAAAACTAAACATCCAATAAACTATCGCTAAGTCTTCATTAATAGTTCTGATAACACCTCAGATATATATCACTTGGCAGTTCAAAACGTGTTGAAGTGTTTGAATTTCACCACATACGCAGTTCGGATTATTGCATAGACCAATTCGATGCACGAAGCTCGCGTATCCACCATATTCAGAGCGAATTCGATTCAATTTAACTCATTTTGCACGATTTAGGTCATGGCCAGACAGTTTAGTCGATGGTTCCGAAATAAACTCTTTTAGGCTATAGTTACAACGTTGCCATCTTCTACTCCAAGCTTCTTCAGCCCACCTTTTAGGGGAAATCGTATCGTTTACATCAGTAGCTAGTGAGTGTATACGGTTGGACAGCGGTATTCTACTTTTCAGTCTGTTATTCACCAAGGGATTGTTCAGGATATTGTTTAGCATATGACTTTTCACTAGTGCACGTTTGCGAAGCTCTAGAATCTTTTTGTCACTTCTGATATCTGAAGGCTCGATTGCACAGAGAACTGACAAGTTATCTGTTGGCGTAGGTTTTGTGGAGCCGCTAACAAGTCTCAAGCACTCATTCACGGATGTGTCGACTTTCTTACAGCGTTGACTTTGGCTTCATACAGGCGAAAAATACTCTGCAACAGAGTACTATAGGGCCAAAGCAGACCTTAGTGTCGAAATGTCTGCACCCCAATAGTTGCTTGCGAGTCTTTTAGTATGTTACAACGTTTGGTAACCTTTGAGAAAACGTCTGCCAGGTGTTGTTTGTAAGATAACGTAGGATCAACTCTAACACCGAGATACCTCAATTTAACAATAAAAAGAAAAAAGGAATCACGCATAAGCAATGCTTACAAAGTGTTGCATAATTTCCACGTGCTTTGGTGAAACAGCTAACCCACTTTCATAACAGCCTTTTGCTTCAATAAAATTCTCGTTTATCTCATTAAGTCTTCCACGCTACAAAGATTGTAAAAAATACCACAAAATACTTTACAACATGAAAATATAGAACTGAAACAATATTGCAATCTCTTCTTATTAAATGGCTTTTAAAGTATAACCATAACTCCATCTAACGTTTTGGACTTCGTCCGCGTGTTAATGAACCTGTGTCCTCCTTGACCTTAATGTATACTTCGAATTTTACGCAAAAATTCTCTTTTGTCGTGAAACGGCTGGAGGTCTTTCAAAAATGCCTACAATTCACTGGAATTGTTGTCTGTAGTATAAATTAAGCAATTTTTGAGACCAAAAACTCCTCTCAGTCGTTTTGTATGATATCAAAAAAGCCTGTGCCGCAATAAATCTGGTGGGAACAGTTGTGCTGTTATACAATATTGATTTCTTACTGGGTCTTACTACACATGTGAGCATGTAAAATAAACATAAGGTATTACAAAGGAATTGTAATATGACTTTGAATTAAAATACAGTGGCTTAATAATTTACTTAATAACCGTCTCGTTTGTTTTACGGCACTGTTGCAGAAAATACTAGAAGCATTCTCACTGTATTGGAAGAAAGTTCTCCGAGTTTACTTGACTCATCCATGGAACCCAACTGTGGCATGAAAAATTTTTGTTTTCCTGGAGGGCCTCAGTACGTCACAGTTGATCTTCATCAAGTGGATGTGGGGTTATTCCCAAAAGTTTTTCGTCTTAATACCGAGCACACGGAAAGCCTGGCACAAAATTAATACTTTGCCTTACAAATTATTGTTGCTATTGGGATGTGTCTAATATTACTGTCATTACCGATCTTCTTTGACAGAAAGTTAGTAACAATAACATTAACTAATATAAAAACCAAAATAGATTTGAACATTCACTCTTCTGGAAGTTGAAATCACATTATCTGCGTTCTTCTCCACATACAAAATTCACAATCCGACCCAGTACTGTTGAAGGGTAGGAGCATGTGTTAACTCGTAATTTACCTCCTTCAAATGGTTGAGGGCCTTACCAAGTTTAAAAACATTATTCACTTATCAATGGGGCTACTGATAGATAGTACAATGATGAAGCCAATTGACTGATCGCTATTCCTCTTCAATCATTCAGTATCAGCTGAATAGTTGACTAAGACACCTTGCAAAAACAAAACGCTGTGATATAGCAAAATAAAAAGTATTATTACAGGCCGTGGAAACTGGGTTAAATAACAAGCTAGTTCGGGTGAAAATGCCATGTTGCAGCTAATACCATCATAACGTCAACTCTCTATCTGCGGTTTTACTTTTCAGCTGCTAATTTTTGACGAATCAGTTTAGTCACAAATTTTTGTGTCTTGACTCACATATTATTCAGTTTGGATGATAACAAATATTTTTATTAGCTAATAAAAAGTACGATCCACCCATTAAGTAAAACAGTTTTAAAATCAATTTAAATCAAACATGTTACACTCGTCGACCCCCATTTATCTCCACTTTTCCTTCTTTATCTCCTTCCGGGTTTCCGTCTCCCTGTCGATCTTTTCTCTTCTTCGTCTCTATGCCATACCGTATCATCTATTACTCTGCGTGGATGTGTTTATGTATATATATATATATATATATATATATATATGTGTGTGTGTGTGTGTGTGTGTGTGTGTTGTGTGTGTGTCTCTCTCTCTCTCTCTCTCTCTCTCTCATTCCATATTTTAAAGGCAGTTTTACTGCATATAACCTACCATATACAAAACGTCTGGTGACAATGGAAAAACTGATGCTGCCTCTTGAATGCAGTTGGTTGCTTCATCTTCCTCTTCTAGGTCTATGTATAACTCAGCTGTAAATGAGAACACGAATAAAATTGTCAAAAGGTGAATTTTCTTTCAACTTTATAACACTGCTACTAAAAAAAGGTGCAACTAAAAATTTAGTTTATTGTAATTTTAAAATATTTTAAAAAAACCTAATAAACGTCTTAGTCTTTCATTTTCTTCTTTTTGGTTTCGTCGGAAAAACTAGAGTGCTTGAAAAAGAATAATTTCTCGTCGGTATTTTGGTAGATGGGAGATTCACCTCATTTATATTTTTTATATCTTGACAAATAACTAAGTTAATTATTTCTATTTTTTGATAAAAAAAATATAATCATAGATTCCCTTTTTACTTGTATGTAATAACAGTGTTCTCCTTATCTTCATCGTTTTTTCTTTGCTCTAATTTAATGAAATTTAATATAAAAATCCCAATTGCAGATAGATTATAATCTGTCATGACAAAACCCCCCCTATTATTACTCTGAAAATGATAGTTAAATTATAATTACCGGTAAAAACTAAGTACAATACAAATTGTAATCCTCTCCCGCTTCCTCTTTCCTGACCATTGGATTTCCCTGTGGCCCTTTCAATCCCGAATAATCCATTGAAACGTACTGAACCCAGTGAATCATTAGACTTATTGGAATCCATTTATCTTTGATTAGACCTATCAATGATAAATGGATGGGAAAAACATCCAAGTCAAGCATACATGTTGCGAACCCTTAGAATGCCTGACCACGTATTAATTTCTTGGCTGTCAAAGCATCTGTTGATCGCTTGAACGCTTTTCACATAATTCTAATAAACAAAAGCAGATTTGTTGAAATGCTGTTCTAGATAAAATTGGCGCACAAAAAGTAAGAGAACTGTCTACAGACAAGTAAACGAATAAATCATCCTATCTATTTCAAACTTTTCGATTCTGAATTGGAGCTCCTTCAAAATAGCAGTTGCTCCGTAAAATATTCATGTGCAAAATGTCTGCAACCAAATCGTAGCAAGCTCTAATAATGTTGCCTTTTAGAAAAATTGGCAAAATGTTTCAAAGTAGAAAAACAATTGTGTCAAGATTGATGGGTTTACCTTTATTACAACTGAAATACCCAATGCGCAAATGGGCAGTTTTGCGCTATGTTGTTAAATTATCCTCAGTTTTTAAAAAACATCGTTTTGGAGGCCTGTTTACGTAGCAAGACCTTTCTGGGCTTACCAATCTTTTTCCTGTCATAATATAAACTGCAAAAAAGGTACGATGGTGCCTTTCATTAAGTGAAACAAGAAAGAGTAGGGTTGTACATACCCATTGTCAACCAAATTTTGGACAGTAATGCGATTGCAACTGGAATAGAGAGTCTTTGAATAGTTCCAGATGCCGCTTCTGAGAGTGTCCTTTCAAGGTGCACCGAGGCTGCGATACTGCTGCCGCCATCATCTACAAAACATTGATGTAAAGAATAGCCTAAACTATTTCAAAACAAAACAGGCGTAACGAAATCCCATTCAATTATATCCAGCTTCCTAGACGAGTATATTGCCAGTCAAATGGGAAAGTGTTACCTCTTACACGACATCACTGATATGCCTTTACCAATTAAAGCATTAAATTCATAACATATCAAGCAAACTAAAAGTTATTATTGACAGAATCTTTTACGTAAGATTTTAAACACAAACACTAATCCTATGAAAACATATTTCTTTTACAAAAGTCACCTTTTAAGGTTTCTGAAACATTTATTTCTATTGAATCACTTGCAATTATGACTAAGTCTATCAAATGGATATGAATAGGCTTAACATACTGCTTGTTGATAGGCCGCAGCTTTGTAAACAGCTTAGCACAAGCTTCTGTAGTGTTTCTAAATATACCCATTTCAGCTCAGTTTTCCAAAATCTAGCATCCAACAAGCAGTTTTATTTTAACAATCAAAAACTCGATAGAGGAGGTTACGATCAAACATTGAATTGGTATAAAGAACAACTCGGAAAACTATAACCGAAGCAAAGCCTTCTTTCCTCTCACACACAAACAGAAATGGATACTATGAACTAATTAAACTGCATGGGAACAATTTTATCATATTCCATACATTTGCCGAAGCCAAGTTACCTCTTTAGTTTAATTAAAGAACGTAGCATTAAATTTCAAGTGAGAAAGGAGATGATTTAGATAGATCAATTCCGGTAACTTGACTAGTTGATTCTAGTTATAAAATATCTTGTAAAAAACAAATTTACGAAGAATATAGGAAAGGCCACATTTTGGACAAAGATGGAAGATTGCTGGATTAAAAACAAAGGCGTGTACAAAGGCCTGATAAAAAGTAACTTTTTTCTCATCAAAGGATCGTGAGCTATAACCTAATATTTCAAGAAGTTAGGCTACATGGCCATCAAAGGAAATATCAAATGGATGAGCGCCTGGGATTAATGACATATTCACTGAACTCGATAACGCATCAGCAGATCAACAGATCTGATAACAGCAGTATAACCAAAGGAGTGAAAACATTCAGTTCTCCTATATCTATTGCAAAGAAAGGCAATGCGAGGGAGTAGTAATCTAAGAACAGTGCAATCGAACATTTAGGCAAAGTGTTGTCAGATACAATACAAAACAGCCTAGGAAAGAACATAGAAAAGGACACAAAAAAATGAAATGCCAAATCAGCAACTAGCTTTTAGAAAAGGCAGAGGAGCTAGAGACCAAATAGCAAATTTGGGGATGGTGATAGGAAAATTACGAGAGTACCAGCAACAAATTTACATGTGTTTTATTGGTTATAGCAAAGAAAATATTTGATTGTGTGAATCATCAATACCTATGTACTATGTTGAGAAAGATTGGAATTTCAGAGCAACTGGGCATTTTTCTTTAAACACTATAGATTAAGCAAGAGGACACAGTAAGGACAGGTTGTGATGAAACTGACTGAAAAATAAAAGCAATTAGCCAAAAATATCATTGAAAAAGATCATGTAAGAACACCGACAAGATAATATTTCAGCCATGCTAAAAGAGTCAACGGAATGGCGCAGACAACAATGCCAGGCAAAGTCCCTAGGATAAGAAAACAAGACTGACGGAGAAAACGATATATTGATGGAATGACAGAGTAACAAATGAATTCTTTCAACACNTGATTGGAATTTCAGAGCAACTGGGCATTTTTCTTTAAACACTATAGATTAAGCAAGAGGACACAGTAAGGACAGGTTGTGATGAAACTGACTGAAAAATAAAAGCAATTAGCCAAAAATATCATTGAAAAAGACCATGTAAGAACACCGACAAGATAATATTTCAGCCATGCTAAAAGAGTCAACGGAATGGCGCAGACAACAATGCCAGGCAAAGTCCCTAGGATAAGAAAACAAGACTGACGGAGAAAACGATATATTGATGGAATGACAGAGTAACAAATGAATTCTTTCAACACAACCAACAACACATCCATAAACCTAATAATTGGAGAGTGCTTAACCATATAGGGGGCAGGAGTCGGAAACAGCTTGATAGGATCTAACAACTTCGCTAAAGTCTATAACAATATTATATGTAGAAAGAACAATTATCTGGAAAATCGTACCATCATCTCTTGGAGTTAAAGTTGTGTCTGCAAGGGTTAAATGTTTTAAGGATCGCGTTGTGTCAAACAGCTTAGAATCTGACACCGATCTCTTCATGGTAGTAAAAGATCCTGTCATACCAGCAACGTCTGGAGATGGTTCAACCCTAAAACGAGTAAGAACTATATAAATATCTTAGGCATTGTTAGGCTAAAATTTAACCTAGTCAAACTTAAGTAGTTTCAGTGCCCGGGTAGTTGAAGAAATAAAATTTTTGACAAAAAAGATATTTCACTTTGACCCCCTGAGAAAAATGATAGTTTATTGCTTATAACCTGAAGGTGGTGTAATAAAACGATTGCATTTTTAGGCTTTACGTCTTAGGATTCCTCCTATTACTATGATATTCAAGTAGGTGTGGTAGATTATGCTTAGCCCTTAATCCCTGGCTCTGACCCATGTCAACGTTTGAGAATTATCTAAAACTTACTTAGGCTCAAAACTGGGTTCAAAATGGTTGTAGACGTCGACGAATTTTATATTCCATTATAGTCTTTCCTGGAGCTAGAGTGACTTTTCGTCTGATGTTTATAACCACCGTCATAGTGCAATAACTATCTTCACCAACCTTATCCTAATAATTGAATGTGTGTTGTTGATTTCTCCAATGTTCCAATATGTAAAAAATTAAAAAGCAGGTTTATCCTGCTCTTTGACGAAAACTGAAAAGCCCTTTGAGCCCAATTACGTGTGCGGATTTTCTTCCTGTTCTTTCTTTATTTGATTTTTTTATAATTCTGCTATAACACAGGGAATAGACAAATGTAAAAACAAAAATCATATCACACGTGAAATGCAACTTTTTAATATACACAATACAGATAGACAAACATTAACAAAACAATCAAGTAACGTCAAACTTAGCAGCACTGAAGGAAGAGAGAGAGAGAGAAGAAGAAGAAGAACAAGTAAGTATGTATGCATGTATGTACGTACATACGTACGTATGTATGTATGTGTGTATGTATGTAGGTAGGTAGGTAGGTAGGTAGGTATGGATGTATATATATGAAAGGAAGACAATATCACGTTATTTCTTCCTATCAATTGCAGCATAATTGCTAAGAAACTGACATCGTCGAAGTTTGAATTAATACTTCTCTGTCTCCCTTTCTTCCCCTTCTTCAAACAAAAGGTTGTACTCGTCATCCTCGAACATTGCTATTCCCTCACGAAATCGCAATTAAAGGCTACTAAATCACGTCCGTAAGTTTGGGCGCACTAGTAACTAAACTACAATCATGAACCCAAACTGTTTCTAAAAAATGGAAACATCATCAAATTCCGAATTGTCAATGTATGTGTTCCAACAACAAAGAGAGCTCAAGAAAATCCTCTCCTATTTAGGTTGATGACGAATTGAGCACTACAATGAAAGCTCCATCTATATGGTTATTACTTGTGTGTGATAACAGTGAAACTGACAAAGAAAAACTGGACTTGGTCTGTGTATCAAATTCTATGGAATTGACAAAACTGTTTTCTTTGCCAAGCTCATGCAAAATCTATTTCTGTATTGAACAAAATCTAATAACAATAATAACTTTGACGTGAATATCTTTTTCCAACAAATCATATCTCTTTATGTCCAACGTCTTAAGCATAACAGGCCACTGGGTTTGTACTGAACTAAGCTATTAACTGGGGATTTATCGCCGTCGTCAGTACTGCTTTACATTTGAAAAGAGCGATAATTGTTAAGAAACCCTATGTTATGTCGTGCTCTCGGGTTTGAACACAAGGATATGAGATGTTTTTTCAAGTACTTTCATTTCAGGTAAATTATTTTACAAATAACATAAAATGTCAAATCCAATTTTTTTATCTCGAAATTTTTGGTCGTGTTCAACCAGCCTGACCGTTTGCTATGCCACTGGAGCTAAAAAACAACCATAAACCCTATAACAAAGAAAAAACAATTATAGACTTGTAAGAAAAGCAATAATTATTAAGATTGCACATCTACCAAAATAGCCAAAGTGAATATCGAAAAAGCAGAAGAAAAGAAGGCAACAACATCCTAAGCAGCATCAGTAAGCTCCTGAAGGTGCATAAGATCATACCAACAGACTTTCTGTCACGTGACATCTCCTCCACAGATGAATGTCAAAAAATATTGAGCCCAGTTCCAGTCATCAAAGTTGGAAGGTCTATAATACAATGCAGACGACGACCAACTCTGCTTTCAAAAACCAACATCCAACTGAAGCTTTAACCCAATAAGCTTCCATTGCGCTGCTTGGATCTAAGACATTACCTGGTCCAGATGGCAGTCTGCACGGAATTGCACTCCTGAACAGATTTTAAAGAAAATCTTCATTACTATGTAACTCTGTATCGGAGGCAAGACATAGATTTACTGCACACGATCGAAATGTATGCGAGAGGACGCAGCTGTGCAGATCTTGGCACAGTGTACGCTTGTCTCTCCAGTTTTGTTTAAGTATTGGGGGTCTTAATTAGGGGACATAGACATGACCCGGATTTTTGACAATAAATAGGTTTGCATGCCTGAACGTACTAAACCAAGCAGACTGTATTAAGGATGAACAACGTCTAATAAGAATACTACTGGCAGGGACCAAGCAGAAGGTTTGTGTAAAGTCATCTTATTCAGCTTAATTTGCAACAATAATTGCTTCTCACAAAGAGACAGCCGTTTCCCTATGGCGTTTACTTAATGCTACCATATTATCCGTAAGGAGGTGTTCAAACAATTACCGCTCCAATTTCTTTTCCAGGTATACCACCAGAAATGGGTTATGCCAAAGATGTGGACGACATTGATAAAGAAAAGGACACACTTGACAAACTACTCCCCATAGATTATAAAAGTCTGAAAATGACACTTTATTTAGGAATAAAGCAAAGGCCGAATTTACTCAAGTGTACCTATCTGACACAATGGCAAAAGGAAAAAATGAAGACCCTCCCAGGAAGAGCAGCGGGGGATGAGCAAGATCTCTAAATCTGTACTATGCTACAACTCTGGTATAGAAGCACGTTGTGTCATGGGCAACATTGCACTTCAGTCGTTCTGGTGGGTTTGGTTTAAAGGATCGAAAATCCCCCTTCACCAAAAAACTACGACTGTACAATGCAGTGTTTGTATTAATAATGCTATAAAACTGCAATAACTAGGAGCTCCAGAGGCAAACAGGGGCAAGGTTGATACCTGTCACCAGAAATATCCATGCGGAATCACTGGCCAACAGTGGCCAAACAACCTAATTTCAAATGAGGCTCTATACAAGGTGCACAATACCACACTATTCTCTGCAACAGTTGTTCAATATAGAAGGTCTACGTTTAAAAACATACTCTGGTTGTCAGAAAACGCTCCTCTAGAAAAGGTCTTTGCAACAGTTGGATCCAGAGAAATGCAAAGAAGGTCTGGGAGCTAAGAATGTTCGCTAAGAATAAAGCCTAGTGGAACCAAACGAAGAAAAGCTGGTTGCAGGTTAAGATGTTTCTACTACTACATATACAGAAAACAGTAATTTCTATAAGATGTGCATGTACATGTGAAAAAAGCATGAACCTATTAAGAGGTCGGTACAGCACTGGCAAAGCTTAGGCAGTAAGCTGGTATATAGTTTTTTTCTTATTAGATACCTCACCTTGCTTACGAGCAGGGGGCTCGATGTCCATCCTACCACATTTAAAAACAAAACAAAATCGCCTAATCTGAGCTTCTTTGCTTGATGCTGTCAACATGTGGCTTGACAAGTTTGTTACCATCACTCTTCGGTGTAGTACTGCGGGCAGAATCATGGTGCTTTTTGATAAAATAGTCTTTTAAAACAAACAGTGTGATTAACGTCCTGCTGTTATACCTTTGCCAGGTACAGAGCCCACTTTCCTACTGTCTTCAAAAAAAGGGTTGATAATAATTAAGTCTGAAAGAATTAGTGTGTCTTAAGACAAAAATAATAAGCAGCCACAAATTTGCTTTGGTATAACTAAGTGTAACAGACAAGGAGGGAACAAAAACATTTCCTAACATCAAACATGGGTACTTACTCAGTTGGTTCGTCATTGTAGAGTGCAGACCACAAGCACAACATCGCTTCTCCAACTAATAATGCCTGCTTTGCACCAAAGCATTCTTGCACAAGTTTTACTTTTGTGAACAGAAGACTAAATTTAAAAGTAAACAAAAGAGATTAATCTTGTTACTTTCCTACGATACAAGAAATAAACTAAATCATTAAAACCACATTGTAGATCTCTTCAAAAACTTCATTTTGTAGAAAGTCGAAGCGTGACAATAAATGTTGTAGCAATTTCAAACTAAACCTTTCATTGTAATGGTGCACAACAGGGTTAAGTGTGAAAAAAAACCAAGTCCACCTGCATGCCTTTACATATGGCATAGTCTTTACACCCGGTGAACTACTGGTTCTTTAAATCCAGTTGCTTTGGGTAGGTGGGGCTCTTTAGTGTGGCTAAGCAGCTCAGGTAGGTCATTTGATTTCAAGTCCATTCAGAGATACTGTTTCCGTCAAACACAATTCAAAATAGATACGCTTATCTGCTGCCCAGCCGAGTTTTTGCTTGCCGGGTCTGACCATAAAGGTGTTTCCTGTCCTGGTCATTAAATGCTGATTCCCCACTATTTGGCCTCGTCTGGCATATCTTGCCTATTTCTGGTAAGNCCTACTATAGCTTGTAGGCTCATGCCAGAAAGAGTAATTTTAAAACAATAGAAAATCCAGGTCAAAAATCATCGCCTGCTCTGGCAAAGTACGTTAAAATCTTATTAGCCGGCAGCTAATTAGTTCCAAGGCCGCTACAACCAGGAGCCGTAGTACGGGTTAGCACCAAGTAATTAAAAAATGCTCTATATGGTGTGAGTCTCTAGCTTCAAAAAACCAAGTGCACCTGCATGCCTTTACATATGGCATAGTCTTTACACCCGGTGAACTACTGGTTCTTTAAATCCAGTTGCTTTGGGTAGGTGGGGCTCTTCAGTGTGGCTAAGCAGCTCAGGTAGGTCATTTGATTTCAAGTCCATTCAGAGATACTGTTTCCGTCAAACACAATTCAAAATAGATACGCTTATCTGCTGCCCAGCCGAGTTTTTGCTTGCCGGGTCTGACCATAAAGGTGTTTCCTGTCCTGGTCATTAAATGCTGATTCCCCACTATTTGGACTCGTCTGGCATATCTTGCCTATTTCTGGTAAGCCACACCTAATGCTAAGCCTTGACTAAGGTTTCAGACTACGGTCATCGTGGCGCATTGTGCAGCTCTGGCTTTGAAAATTAGAGTTTATCAATTCGATACCTACTTATTCTAATCACATTATGGAAATTCTCAGTAAGCTACCGAAAAATAAACCAACTTATAACTTAAACTTCCTTTATTTTCCTTTCCTAACGTTCGTAGTTTCGTAGGCACTTTAATGTGGTTCAATCCTATGTCAAATAAGGGTTCCAAGATATTTTCAGTTCTCTCAAGGTAACCTGGAGTCTGTCATCATTTGTAATGATTTCTTTATTACGGGCTATCTCCCTCTCACCTGCAACGACCCTTTATACCATATCCAAGGCATTGGTCTCTTAGTTAAACCCGCTTTACCATTAGCTCAACACTCTGATTTTGATATTAGGGTCAACCTTACACATGTCTCCCCCTTCCATTTCAACACTCAACCAGATATCTTTTCTATCTTTAACGCTCCCCATCTTTGCATGACTACTCTGTGCTTAATCCTGTATCTGATAAAATTGACAGAGCCCTCAAGCAGCGTTCTTCACTCGACATTTTTTGTTTGTCACAAGTTTAATGTCTATCATCGGGACTTGCTTGTTCATTTCCACTTTACTAATGGTACTACGGTACAAGCCTGCAACGTCTTTTGTGATAAGGCTTATTACAGTTCCCTGACTTTCAAACGACACTTTCTGACTGAGACGATCAAAGCATTCTGCTCTAAATATCTTTCTCAAAATTTTTTTACTCTGTCTCTCTTGCTTCTCAAGGTCCTAAGGGATGATCACTAAGGCTGATTTCCATCCCGTGCTTTTTGTCGAGCTCACGACATTTTACCATCAACTTTTTGACTGGACATGTGTGATAAGATATTATTGACAAATCTCTTGAGTGCGCGATCTCACACGAAAGAGCAGGGTATCATTCTACTTTTTGCAATCGATTATCTGAGAGGATTACCACAAACCAATCACACTCCTCGAAAAGTGGGACAGGTGAACAAAAAACAATAATTCAAACAGATCTCTTACAAGCAGAAGAAATTCATCTTTCTCTTCCTTTTCAGCAAGAATCCCTCGTATCGAGAATCTCTTATCGTTACTTTTTAATCGAATACATGAAAATGCAATAGCTTTAGTCTGCACGAGAGAACAATCACTTTGATCGCATTCATGAAAATTTGGCACTTAAATCAAATTGAACAACGTGCATTTTAAGTCTCCTCTGAGTTATAAGCTGGTGTTGATGTTTTTTTCCTTCTTCGTCACTTTTTTATTTGTTAGACGGACCAGCTCAAAAGTCTTCTTCCACTCTTCATAATCCTGCGTTAAATCATTACTGTACCTACCAGAAAATTCCAGTTCAAACTTTATTTCTCTCCTTGGTTCTCACAATCGTGTGTAGCTGTCATTGCTTATTGCAACAATTACTTTTACCTTAAACAAGCAAAATCTTAAAAGCCTTATTCTTTTCAAAGCTTCTTGCAGCTAATTCTATTTTTGATGACAGTAGTCGCAACCTATCTGAATTCCCATACTTAATGATTCATATCTTGACGAAATTAAAGTCACTCCTCCCTCATTTGCATCTATCATTGTCCATTTTGACAAAACTAAAGCCACTGGCCCTTATGGGATTCCGGGCATTATACTACAAAACTGCTGTCAAAAAATCTGAAACCCTCCCTTTAAACTTTTGAAGAAGTGTTTGAGTTATATTTCCACTTCTGTTGGAACGTAGCATCTGTCGTTCGTCTTTAAAAATTATGGTGAGCCTTTTGATGTTGGTAATTACCGGTCAAGTAGTCTCTTGACAACCATAAGCAAAACTTTTGACTCCGTTATCAATGTCTCCGTTAAACATCTTAAGTCTCTTGACCTTTTCAAATTATTAGTATGGCTTTCGTTCATCAGTCTACTACTAACCCCGTTTTTGTTACCAATGAATGTATTCATCGTGTCCTTGATGTTTCCGACTAAAGGGGTTATTACTCTTCATACTGCAAAGGCTTTGGATATGGTTTGGCACCCTAGTCTTATCTTAAAGCTCAAGGCATACTGTTTGTCAGGAAAATGTAATCTTTATTACAACCTTTTCTATGTGGTTGTGGTATTAAAGACGCACTTCGTGGCTACTCCTTTAGTAGCTACTCCATTTTTGTTAGTGTTCCTCAGGGTTCTGTGTTAGATCCAGCTTTATTTTTACTAATTTTTTATAATTCGCCCGATCGCATCCTTTCAAAGCTAGTTATATTTGTCGACAACATTGCCATTTATTTTTGTCTGGGCAAACTACATCTGTTAGTAAAAGTTAGACTGTCAAATCTTCCTAACTTGGCCTATTAATGTTAGTCTAATTAAGATTAGGCTTGCAGAAAATTTTCTTGTGATTATGGAATATTTTAGTTGAATGCAAAACTATTTTTCAACCAATGCACAGATCAATATTGAAATTATCATCCCATTAAGTTTACAGGTAATCTTGTACGTTCCTCGCCATTTAAGTGAAGTTTGTATCATGGCAGGTAAAGCTAACTAAGATCTACCTAATTAGCCTGTACAGAAGCCATTCTTGGGAAAGCCTAAAAATAAATAGTTACTTAAAAAATATTGACCTTTTCATAGAATAATATCAACGCTAGCCTCTGATTACTATTATCTTTTGATATGCAAGTATAATTTATCCTATACTTAAATTAAAGATGACAACTTGCCTTTTAAAACCAAGGGACATGCACTTGTAATTGATTATACTAAACCAAGCACATAATCTCAAAAACCCAACTTTTAGATGGTAAACAGTACGTTAAAAACTAAAAAACTGGTAAGAAAATCGATGAGTAACTGCCTTTAAACGAAGGAATTCTTTTTTTCGGTCCCAAGAGTAAGAGTTTAACGCCAATATTGATAAAAAAGATACATCTTGCGCGTTCATCATTTTTTAAAAGGATTTTATATTTATGAGGAACTTCGTTGCCCAACTGCCCTGTATGGTGGTGTATGTGGTATAGGCAAACGAGGTTTTATTTTATATTTTATATAACTTTTACAAATTTTAACTTTCAAAATTATCATTAATTGTATTGGTTTGATGATAGGTGGAGCACCTTTCATAACTTTGAATTATAATGGTGCTGTGGTTCTCTTGAAGAATGAGCCTCAATATTTAAATGCAGTGGAGGGCGTTCTCTTTTTCAACATCAAAACATGAAAATCGTGGCAAACCTATAAGAAAGTACCGTACGATGGAAGTCGTGCCAAAACGTTACAATAAAAATTCATGACAAGAGCTTTAAACATCAATAGTTTTAATCACTGGTTTGTCATTACGGTACCCTGCTAGTTGGGCTCAGGAGGAATTTTCAAACGTTGCGTTTATCTCCACATAAACAACAATTTTTCTGATGAACGGTAATTCAACAACAAAAACCGTAAACAACACGACTGCCTATAAGACCCTGTCTTAAGATTTTTTTATAGTAGATTTTGATTTCTTAGCTCCAAACGGAACTTCTTTTTTAAGTAGATATCAACTGTCAATGCAACGCTCTTCCGCGGGAAAAAGACTTTGTATCCAGTTAGGCTGGATATAAAAAAATTAGCAATTATATTTGCGAAAATTCTTCAAATAGCTTCAAAAACAGGAGGCTCAAGTAGATAAGTATTGGGGCTCTGAAATCGAAGTTTAAAGCCGTATAATGAGAAGTACCGACTTGTTGACTTCAAAGGTCGTTAGAAAGACGAGAATTTTTCAAACCTGATCATGATTTAAGGTTTTATATCAGTCGAAGAACAACTACCATTGTCAAACGTTGATCTCCAAAATGAAATTGAATAAGTCCCAGTTATGAACTTGGTTGACTAAAAAACATTTAGATTCCGTGACGACAATTAGAATCGCTTTCTTTAACATTAGTTTCCCATGTGTAAAACCGTTGAATGTTTACTTGAGGGAAATAAAATTGTTTCTTTGTTAATGGAACTTTTCAAAATCCAATTTTTTTCTCGATTGTTCACCTACGTTGAAGAATAATCATCCAATCTGTAACCGCACAACTGAGGGAGAATTTGCATCCTTACACATACGCAAGGCTGAGAAACATCACTGAATTTTCACCTGCTATCAACCATATATGTTGAAAGCAGATAGTTAAAGTAGAAGGTAAAATTCTCGCTGAAAAATACGTATGTCTGACAAAACTTGTTTGAGTTCACAATTGTTATCAATAGTAACCGATATGACTTCAAACAATCCAAGTCACAGAAAAGATTTTTCTTGTTCCAAAAACATCTTGCAAAAGAATGCCTATTTGGTGAAACATACTTACAGTATTTGCATGCTCAGTGAGTTTCGATGTCACAACGTAACTACTGAACAAGAAAGGTCTATAAATAGAGTTAATGTTGTCATTT